>SNQJ01S0049053.1:14165-37278 GCA_010110895.2 Picea sitchensis | reverse complement strand
ACTTCAGGTTTCGGAGGATACACGGTGGGAAACACCTCCACCCCTCCTAGCAGTACCAGGGTCAACACCCTATAATGGAGGATACACGGTGGGAAAAGCCTCCACCCCTCCTAACAGAACCAGGGTCAACACCCTATAACTCTGTCCACGGGATCCGTGATCCGCTATATGCCGATGCACTCCTTTCAGACTTTAGTCCCCCTTGCTATGTTCTAGGCCCATATGACCATGTGACCATGTGTCCACCGTCATATTCCCTATCGAGATTTGGGGTTTCGCGACTTTCATTGTTACGAACCCCTGCCCTAGTAGTTTCCCGATTATCGATCTACCGATGCGGTACCTTATGCATTAGCCCTCCTAGCTAAGCCTTTTGTCCCATATGACCACTATACCATAGGCCACGGCCTTGTCCTACATCGGAGTTTTGAATATCTCAATATCGCATGCATGAATCCCGTGTCTACGAAATTCCCGATATCCTGATACGCCTCCTCTCTGTGCGTTCGCCCCATTCTGGCTATGCTGAGGTCCATGTGACCAATTCCTATGTGACCGCTGCCTTATGGCTTCCCATCGGGGTTTCGGTCCTTCTCGCACAAGAATTTTCCTTACTTCAAATTTCGCGATGCCTTTTAGCGTTTACCTTTGGTCAACGAAGGTTTAAAAGTGGGTTAAAACTTTAAATATTGCAAGTGAACTGTTAATGAAGTCAGGATTCGGGGTTTCTCGTAACAAAGAATCATGAAACCCCGATCTTCGATTTCAATGTAGATGCCTTCTTTACTCACAATATGACCTAGTATTCTCCCTTATAATATAGAAATAAACACATTTTTGGATTCAAAGATATCATGTCATACATCCTACATAGTTCAAAGACTTGTATGATACGTTTGAATCATCTTTCCCTTAGTTTTGAATGAACTATCAAATCGTCACGGTAATATGCCATATAACATATTATTCGTGTTTGGTCAAGCTGAATGTTGCTTGACAAAATCTATTAAGATACAAATGACGTGTGTTTCTTACAGGTTAAGCGTGGCTGGAGTTAATCGTTTGGGATTTTGGCCCTTAGGCCCATATTTCGAACTAAGACGCTCTAATACCATATGTAATTCCCATATATTTCTAAACATCTATTTACTTTCATAAGAAATTTATTCTCTAAGCTGAGATAACAATTTCACGGCATATTATTGATTTTTTTTCAACAACAATTTCAGTAACTTAGATTTATCACAGGATAACAATTTTCTGGTAGAATGAAGTAAATGCATAACTTAACAAATACCTGGTTCTGATGCTAATTTTTGTTGATTTTCTGCTACCTGGTGCTACACAGATCAACCCTGCCACAAACAAGCAAATAACTGCCCAAAACTACTGTCCTCCCTGCCAACTAGGAAAACTACCTAGCTCTAGGATATCTACGAATATCCTGGCCCTCCGTGCCCAAAACCTCCAGCAACTCGGTGCCTCCCCTGATCAAAAGCCATAGTCTAGAAAACTCTATTCCTTTCTCACAACAAGCCAATAGTCCATAGAGAATACAACAGGCTCACAACCAATACCACAATCCACAGCAAATACCACAGTGCACAACAAATACCACAGTGCATAGAAATTCTACTCACGGAAAAATGCAATGGTTCTCGGCCAATACAACCGGCTCAGCAATACAGTCCACAACATCCATCCCAGCTGAATGGTGTGCACATCCCCCTCTTCCCGTCCCTTATTCCTCCCTGCCGNTTATGCCACCCCCTGGGCATACACAACTCTTATTATATCTCTTCTTTTTTATCTCTAAAATTTATGTCACAGGTCATTAAATATGATCTTCAGTCAGATTATTATTACTTAGTTAATCCTCAATTATTCTTTAATTAATTCTTATTTAATAATCTCAATCATTTATCAATTTAGGGTCATTACAATAATGAATTCAATCATAGATCATAAATTTGTGATATACTATTGATGATATTAATGTTTATATACTGTGGTTAAAATTGGTAAAATTTCTCATACTAATTCACCCTCCTCCCCCCCTCTTAGTATTCCAACAAAGAGGAAGGTATTCAAATGGTTGAACAATTAATTGGGGTCGAGTTTTAATGATGTGTTGAAGAATTGATAAGACCTTCCAACTCACCATTGTAATGTACCCAGCCCCCAGTTGGGTAACGTCACTACTAAAATGACCCAATAAAAATTTCATATAACAATTTAAATTGCGCAAGTAATAAACAATATGTCATTCAATATCATTCAGTTGTCAATGCAAATGAAAACATAAATACAAATTCTCTAAATGTGCATAGTAATAAATAAGTGAAGGTAGCATTACTCAACCATAATATATATTTATATGCATCATTATGTTCACAACACATATCATCTAACCAAGATAATTAGAGTAAATTGCAAAAACAATATATCACCAACTAACATGGATAAAAATTACACATGAGAACACATATCCTAATGAAATGTGAAACCTGCTACAGAGGACAAAAGTTCCTCCCAACTGTATCCTTTTTGTTTCAGTTCTCAACAACAAGACATTCTTGAGTTGTGGATGTGAATCCACAAGAGACGAAGGTCCCCGAGACTGTCTAATGTGCCCCTTTCAGCAATTAAAATCTCAAATAATTCCATTCTATGAGAAATCTTCCCCTCAACCTAGATAACCCACATGATGGAATCCACTCCCCTAGTCCATTAGTCCTTTCAACTCCCCTCTAGGGATTCCATCATAGGTTGGGTAGTAATTCTACTTGTTGGGAGTTCATAATTTCTGCATCTGCAATAAAACTTTACCTAGCATCCAAAATGTCTAATTCTTCAATGAATTCTGAACCACTCGTCACTCCGAGGTACAAAACCTCTTTCTCCACAAAATTAAAGCTCCAATCAGCACCCAAAAATGTCCACAATAGTTTCCTTCAAAATCCCACACTCATAACTCCATTGATGGCCAACAAACTCCATGTAGGAACAACTCTCTATGCAAAAATGTGAATGTACAAAATCTAGTCTCCTACCCATACAAATTTCCTCTCTTTCGATAGCTTGCTTGCATTTCACTCTTACCTAGGATTATTGTACTCCTTCCCCATGCTCTCAATAACTATGGAAAGTGATTCTCACACCAATCCTTTTACATGAATTCAATGATTAGGCTATAGAACACTCAACAACTAATGGAAGGTTCACGACAAGGATAATTTAGAGAAAAATAAGAAATGGATTTGGTTTAATAGATATAGGTAACTCCCCCTCCTTGGACCCCTACCCTCTCTTGTGGATAATTAGAACCCAAATATTTCTTCATGTCCATATGTAGCTCGCAATACATTTTATTCATTATATTAAATTTAATTCATGTACATATTACATCGCTTTGGCTCTCGGCCATATGTTATATTTACACTATAGATTACTTATCTCTCAGCCATATATGACATATACAACATATTTATCACTAGTTTCGGGTTTGAAAAAGGGGATGTTACATTCATCTCCCCCTACAAACTACACTATCCTCAGTGTACATAACTATACAATTTACACATTGACATATATAAAAACATTACATCAAAATATTTGATAATTCTGCAACTTAATGACTCACGCAACAATTCCAACCAACAAATCCCCTTTACACTCAACCCATAGATCAGTTGGATGGGAAATTTTAGGGTTCTGGCTCTAGGAACTTTATCTTCCAAATGGAGTCTCCATTCACTTATGTAAAAATGTATATTCAATTTTCTTCAAAATTTTCAAAAATTTGTCGGTATGATTCCCTCATGGCTTCTCTTTGCTCCCATGTAGCCTATTCATGACTGTTACAGGTCCATTGAACCTTTACAAACCTTTTGTTGTTTTTCCTAAACACTTTGACTTTCTGGTCCATGATGCGCATTGGTTCCACTGAAAAACCCCCTTCGTGTTCCACTTGCATCAAATTCCAATCAATCACATGATTCAGATCAAGTACATATTTTTTTAATAAAGACACATGGAACACATTATGAATTATCATGGATGTAGGTAATTCTAGTATGTATGAAATTGGTTCTATCTTTTCTAATACCTCAAAAGGCCCACAATATCTCGTTGCCAACTTTGGAAAAATTCCCAATTTCAACGAGCTTCTCTTAGATTTAAATTTTAAAAACACATGCTCTCCCACTTTGAATTCTCTATCTATTCTCTTTCTATCAGCATAGCCCTTATGCCAACCTTGTGAAACTTTTAAGTTCTATCTGATTTTTACCAATTGTTCTTCCATTTCCTTTAACAACTATGGCCCAATCACAACTTTGTATGTTGGGTTATCCTGACTTACTAGTGTGATGCATTTTCTAACATACAAGGATTCAAACGGGCTCATATTCAATGATTCTTCATACCCATTTTTTTATGAAAACTCAACCGAAATGGATATATTCCTCCCACTTAGAAGGCTTCTCCATTACATACATTCTCAGCATATCTTCAATTATTCAATTAATTATTTTTTTCTTCTCATCTGCATCTGGGTAATATGTTGTACTGAAATTTAAATTTATCCTAAATCCCCTAAAAAAACCCCTCCAAAAATTGGAAGTGAACTTGGGATATCAATACAACACTATTTACTTAGGCACACCATGTAGCCTAGCAATTTCTCTCATGTAAATTTATACAATATTGGTTTCCTTATGAGTTACTTTTACTAGACTGAAATGTGTAGCCTTTGTTGTTTTTTCCACCAATACCATGATGGAATTGTGTTTCCTGGTTTTCCCTCTCATTTTAGTAATTAAATATATAGTAACAACTTCTCATTTCCATTAAGGAATGGGAAATGGCTACAACAATCCTGCTAGATGTTTGTGATAAACCTTTACCTTATGACATTCCATGCATCTAGCCAAATAATCAGTGACATCTTTCTTCATAACAGGAAAAAAATACTGGCCTCTTTAACTGTAGTAGTTTTCTAATATCTTGGATGTCCACTGTATGGGATAGTATGAATCTCCTTTAAGACTAAATTTCTCAATTCCTAAGAATTGGGAACTTAAACTCTGTTCCAAAATAAGAGGAATCCATCTTCTTCCATGTTGTAATCCTTATGTTTATGTTGTAAATCATTCTATTGTAAGATTTATTTAACTTGCACATAATGTTGATCTACAGTTACAACCTCTAGAATTCTATCTTTTAAATATCTCTATCTTCTTAGTAAAAGTTATATAAAAGTTGTTAATGGGAACTTTTATATTTCTTAGAATATTTCTTAGTAGCATGCATTTTATGCACCCTTCTATTGTGTGCATCAATGACCTTGTTCTCTTTTACCTTTATGTTCTTTATATAAAAGTTATATTCACTAAGAAATTCCAGCCATCTAGTTTTTCTATCATTTATTGTTGGTTGTTCAAACATACCTAGCCATCCATAGGCCTGGCCATGCTACTTTAAAGTAAACACTTCAAAATTGATTTCAAATTTCTGTTGACAATTAATTAATAAATAAGCATGAAAGACTCACATGTAATAATGAATATTAATATTACATCATAAATTAGATGGAAGATATTCCATGCACAACAATAATGAACAAGCAAGCACATTAAAGACACATATATCAGAGATATTAATTAATACACAAAATAAATAAAAAGATGCAATCATAGAAACACATGACAAGGAGAAACTATATTTAACAAAATGTTTCACCAATCGGTTGCAAAAAAAGGACGTTCCACCCAACCATAGAAAATATTTTTCCAAGTCTCAACAACAATATCACCCCCTAGTCAGGGATATGAATCCACAAGGATAGTTCCAAGGTGTCATTCAATGTCCAAAACTAGTCATCACTCAAGCTCTCATAGGTTTCTCAACGCATAGCAATCCAAGGTACACCATCTCTCTTTTCTCTAGCCTACACAACCCAATACAATGGAACCCCTTCTCTACCATGCAGTCCCTCAAGTTGTCCACCTCCTTCCAGGGCTCTAGTGCATATGGTCAATAATCTTCATGCTGGGACTCCGAGGACTCACAGTTGTGAATACAATCTCATACATTCCAATGTATCTTAGGAATGTAGGCACAAATTCATGGCTTAAATAAGCCACTCATTACTACAACCAACAAAAAATGGATTTTTCCTCAACAATTCACCCCCCATGTCCCAATCGAAGAGAAAGAATGAATGAGTAATGATAATTGAGAAAAAAATAATGAAAGAGTGGAAGTGTGAATGGAGAAAAACCCCAAAACAACCCACATGATGGGTTTATATATTTACTTCTAAATTAAGAACCCCGTGGCCTTTCCCCAAAATTTTCACGTAACCACTTCTCCCAATTAAAGAAATTATGGGTAAATTAAATATAATAAAATAATTATCCCCTTAAGCCCCTGCTCTCGTGGAATCATATCCCTCTATAAATATTTTCCTTGTCTCTCTAGCAGCTAACGATGTATTTTATTATTAATATGATCAAAACATTACATTTGCTAAGAACTCTTGCCTCTTTTAATTATTTGGGAACTTCGAGATTTCATAAACTAAAAAAATACAATATTTAATATGGGGAATCAAAACCAGGGTATTACATTCCCCTCCTCTTTATTTTGGCACTATTCTCAATGCATATACAAAACATGAATACACAATTTAAAACTTTATTAAAAACGTCATGGGTACTCCACCTGCATGGCATGTTCATGCTCCCAAGTAGGAACTTGATGACCATAGAAAGTCCATTGAACTTTTACCAATTATATGAATCGATTCCATATCAATTTGACTTTTTTTCCAATATGTGCATCGACTAGACCTAAAAGTATTCGTTTGGTGCCCCCTGGATCAAATTCAAATCAATAACATGGTTAGGATCATATATATACTTTTTCAATAAAGAGACATGAAATACATTATTCACATTCATGGAAGTAGACAATGCAAGAATGTATTCAATTGGTCCTATTATGTCCAATATATCAAATGGACTATAGAATCTAGCTGTTAGCTTTGTACAACTTCCCAACTTCAATGAGATCTTCTTGGGTTTCACTTTTAAAATAACATGCTCTCCCACTTTAAATTCTATAGTTGTTTTACTCTTATCTGCATAAATTTTCTATGTATCTTGAGTTGCCTTTAAATTCTATTTAATTCTAACCATATGGTCTTCCATATCCTTGAGAAATTTTGGCTCAAGTACCACTTTGTCTAATGGATTATACCATCTCACTATAGTATTGAATTTCCTACCATACAAAACTTCAAATGGGTTCATTTTCAATGGATATTGATACCCATTATTATAGGTAAACTCAACCAAGTGAAAGTTATCATTCCACTTAGATGGATTATCCATCATATAGATTCTCAACATGTCTTCAATTACTCGGTTGAATCTCTTTGTCTTCACATTTGACTGTGGATGGTATGTTGTGCTAAAGTTCTGATCTATACCACATCCTTTGAATAATCCCCTCCATAAATTTGAAGTAAACATTGTATCTCTGTTTGAAACAATTGCCTTAGGTATCCCATGCAACCTAACAATCTCCTTCATGTAAATTTATACAATATTAGCCATTGAATGAGTCATTTTTATGGGAACAAAATGAGCAACCTTTGTATATTTATCAACCACTTCCATTATTTAATCATTTTGACTTGTTGTCCTGGGAAATTTAGTTATAAAATCCATGGTTACCACTTCTCATTTATTCTCCTGAATTGGTTATGGTTGTAGAAAACTAACTAGGTGTCTATGATCAACCTTCACCCCCCGACATTCCATACATCTAGAAATGTAATCAACAATATCTTTCTTCATTGTTGGCTAAAAGAATTGGCTTCTAACTGTTGCAATTGTTTTCATCTTACTGGAATGTCCAACATGAGGAACATTGTGCATTCATTTTGATACCAAATTCCTAAGTTCTCTTGAACTAGGAACATAAATTCTACTTTTATTCATAAGTAATTCATCTTCCTTCATCTCATATTCTTTAATTTTTTGTTGTAATCTTTCTTTTACCTGTAGGTAATTCTGATCTGTAACAACATCATCTAAAATTCTTCTTTTCAAATCTAACTGATGCATACTAATGTTTGTAGCATGCATGAGATGTAATCTTATAGTTAGTTCATAAACAACCTTATTTTCTTTTCCTTTCACATGATTGATGTCAAAATTGCATTCACTTAAAAATTCCATCCATCTTGTCTGCCTAGTATTTAAAGTTGGTTTTTAAAAAGATATTTCAGACCACTCTTTCTTGTTCTTAATTCAAATCTCTTTCCCATGAGATAATGCCTCCATATATTCAATGCATGAACAATGGAAACATGTTCCAATTCATGTGTGGAATAGTTCTTCTCATGTTCTTTAAGCTTTCTAGACTCATAACCAATGACATGTCCATCTTGAGTGAGCACTCCACCAAGTCCTTGTTTGCATGCATCTGTAGATACGATAAAACTTTAATGTGGGCCAGCAATATTTAAGGTAGGTGCACTATTCAGTAATTATTCTAAAAACTTAAATTTCTATCACACTCAATTGTCCATTAAAATTTAATTCCATTCTTTTGCAAAGAAGTGATGGGATGAGAAATCTTAGAGAACCTTGCTATAAATATTTTTTAGTAACCAACTAATCCCATAACAATATCTGACTTCTGAAACATTCCTTGTTGTTGTCCATCCTCTAATGGCTTAAATATTCTACGGATCCATTTCTATACCTTGTTCGGAAATAATGTGTCCCAAGTAATGGATCCTTTCTTGGTAAAAAGAACACTTACTAAGATTGGCATACAACTGATGTTCCCTCAACACTTTCAATACCAATATCAAGTGATGTTCATGCTCTTCCTCTGAATTAGAATAGATAAGTATGTCATCCAATAATAATATCACAAACTTATCCAAATAATATATGAATATGTCATTCATTATGTGGATAAAGACAAGCGGTGCATTGGTCAACCCAAATGGCACCACTACAAATTCATAATGCCCATAATTGGTTCTAAAGGTTGTCTTATTGATCTCTTCTTCCTTTATTCATACCTGGTGGTATCCTGATCTTAATTTTATCTTTGAAAATATTGTTTCCCCTCTTAGTTGATCAAAGAGGTCATCAATTTGGCATAGAGGGTATTTGTTCTTCATTTTAGCTTTATTAATCTATACAAAGTCAATACACAACCTCAGTGTTTCATTCTTCTTTTTCACAAAGAGTATTTTTTCTCCCCAAGGTGAAATCCTTGGATGTATGTACTCTTTCTGCAACAATTCTTCCATATGCATTTGTAATTATTTTAATTTTGGTGTACTCATTCTGTAAGGTGTTTTTTATAGTGGGGAAGATCCTCATAGTAACTCAATAGATAAATATGTCTCCCTTTTTGGTGGAAATCCTGATATTTCTTAGAATACATCATCAAACTTTTGCAGTACTGAAAAATATTCAAGGCTTAGCCCCTTTTCTTTCTGACTCCTACATAAGGGATGCATACAATTGAAATCCTTTCATGAAGCACCTCTTAAGATGTAAGGCTGAAATATCCCTTATAAAAACTGGTCTTGGTATTCCTTTCACATTGCTTTGTTTCCCTTTTTCATCAAGACATGTAAATGTCTTGTTATGACAATATAGGACAATATGATGTGTGACCATCCAATCCATTCCAAATATAATATCATATATCCCAATGGTATAATATTTATATAAATATTAGTATTTACTTCGTTAAGACTTATGGGGAAACCTCCAACCATCTCATTCATCCTTCTTTTAGTTCCAGTGGCTAAATGAACCAAACTTGTTTTTTCAAGATTAATTTTCTCCAAATGTAATCTATCCACTATTTTAGGATCAATCTAACAATGGATTCTCATGAATCAATTAAAATAGTAACAAGTTGATTAATGATCTTACCTTCCACCTCGATGATATCGGATTTCTACTTTTCTTGTCGATCTTCTAACGCTACATATATTCTTCCCATGTCTTCTACTATTGTAGCCTCTTAAATGTTGTGTAGGGTCTTCACTTTGTCTTTTCTGTGAGAGAAATCCTTCTATATATGATATTCTTTGCATATCCAACATTGGATTAGTGGTCTCCCCCTTTTTCCCAAAGAGTCTTCTCTCTTGGATTCATCCTTAGTAGGTTGGTATTGCCGATTTTTATTTGGGATATTTCTATTGAAAGGAGGTTTGAATCCTTTCTTTCTCTAATCAGACTTCTCCTTCTTCTTATCCTTCCAACATTTTTTCAAAGATTTTCTACCCTTTGATTTCTCATATAGGTACTTAGCCTTCCTGATTGTCTCATTCAATGTCCTCGACTCATCATATTGAATCTTCTCTTTATAAAATGAAGGTAGTCCACTAAAAAACCTTTGTATTTTCACTTTCTCATTATTTATAAGCCCCACATACTTTAGCAGTACAAAGAAATTGTTTCCATACTCTTCCATGGTCATGCTTCCTGGCCTGAGTTCAAATAACTTCTAAGTTGTTTTGTCATAAAATTTCTCTTAAAGGTGCTCCATCTAAAAATGTTTCTTGAATTTATTCCAAGTGATCCTTCTCTCATTTATGTTCTCAACTCACTTAAACTGGTCCCACCACATAACATCTTTTTCATGTAAATGATAAGTGGTAATTATGGCTTCTAGTTTTGATGCGTTGTTATGCAATTGAAAATACCTCTAGATTCTAGGAAGCCATGCTTTAACATATTATTCCCTTTCTCTTTCACCATTGAAGGATGTTGGCTTAATCTTCCTCAAGTCACGATGAAAATTTTCCAATTCATGTCTTCTTGTTTGGTGCCTAACAAGAGACACCTCTTGGCTATTTATGGAATCTTTAGATGCATAAAATTTCCTTGTTGATTAAGGAGGTGAGTGATTACTATGATTTGTTCTAGATATTATTTAATAACTATCTCTTCTATAGTTATCTCCTCTTTCATGATATCTTCCCTCTTCCTCCTATCTTCAATTCGATCCATTCTTTACTTACCTATGCAATTGATTAAGGATTTGGATCACCTGAGCATTTATCTGATTTTGTTCTCTTATCAACTTCTCATTGTATTCTTTGTATCTCTGTACTTGTACTCTTAAGATTCTCACTGTCTCTATTAATGTTTTTTCTCCCCTCTACCCTTGTTTCCATTTGATTATTTCTTTACATTACCAACACTAATATTTTGTTCTTTAGCTTCTTTATCAAGAATTAAGGCTCCCTCACCTTCATATATTTCTTGAATATGCATTCTTATCCTAAACATATATGTTTATACTCCTTATTTCTATAAAATGTGCAACCAACCATTTTTGTTAGAAATATGCATATCATAAAAAAATGTCAATTAATGCTACAATTTCTTTTTCTGCTCAATTTATGAATATCTATATCACAATTTTTCAAATTCTAATATTTCCAAGTTATTCTCCTATGAATCAAATTTCCAATGACTATACTCATGCCTCGGTTTGAAAATGGCCTACAAGTTACTGACCTAGAAAAACACTGAAATTTTCTAGTGATTGAACCATTAATTTATTTTTTATAATTTGTATGAAATTTAGTCAACTTGTGCTGACTTAGATGTTGATATGGAATATTGAGTCCACCTGGAACTTTGGAGTGGTTACCGAGAAGCCTCTGAAAAGAATGGCCTTTCCCCATTGTACATTATCTCCTTATTTCCCTTTCTTCCTTACCTCCACGACGCACACACTGCATATTTCAGGACCCATAGGTTCTTCAATACCAACGTGGTGCAATATAATTGGGTCGTGGGGATGGGATATCTCCATCCCACAGCCATAGTTTTGGTCACATGAATTTTACCATTATTTTAATGCAACTATCATCATGCAGAGTGTGTCGGTGGAAATCGACGACCGATGTCGCATTGTGGCCCCCTCGACCTATCGATCGTTAACTAGGGGCGAGGCCATGAAAAGCCTAACCAAGGCTAGGGCCCCAACAACATGTCTTGAATCAGTGGATTATGGAACCCTGAATTAGGCTTATCCCAACCACATAGTAACCCTCCTCATAATGAGGTTCCATGGGTTCGACTCATGGTTCCATCCGACGTGTGAACACCCCACAGTGGCACCATATCACTCACCACCTATACTGTCACTTCCACTGTGTACCACCACCATGGACCTAACACCATGGTATACCACATCACCCCTATGGAAGAACTCATCACACACACCCTCCCCCTGAGGATGACATCATGGTACAAAAACATTACCAATTTTCCATTTTTTGTGGTTTTTTCTGAAATTTCCAAAAAAACCCAATTTTAAAATTATTCATGTGACATACATTGAAGAAATGTATGAGATTTATATAACATAATGTGGTCCTATGAATACCAAATTCTTCATCCACAAACATAATTTTTCATCTTTCTCACCAAATCTCCATAAGTTTATTAGAAAAATTTAGGGTTCTTGTCCAATTCCGCTTAATTTTCACCATGGGTTCTCGACAATCATTAAATTTTTCCAATTTCACTCCAATAAATTCTCATTCAACCACCACATAATTCAATTTCTCACATGAACTATTGGTTGATATTCCTTGAACAAATTCCATTTAATTCATCCCCTATTGTAATTTCAACAAATGAATTACAAACATCCTATACAACTTCATTTTTGAAAATTTAATATTTCTGATTTGTTATCTGGCCCATCTAGGCTTAGTGTTGAAAATTGGAGCTCTGATACAGATATATAACATACCCAACAACCCACGGGCCTAGCCATGCTACTTCAAATTAAACACTTCAAAACTGATTTCAAATTTATTGTGACATTTAATTAATAAAGAGGCATGAAAGAGTCACATGAATCATCAAGATTCATACTACATCATAAAATAAATGGAAAATATTCCATGCACAAGAATAATCAATAAGCAGGAACATTAAAGACACATATATCAGAGATATTAATTAATACATAACGAAAATAAAATTATAAAAGCATAGAAACACATGACATAGAGCACTTGTCTTTAACAAAATGATTCACCAATTGGATATATACCAAGGATGTTCCACCTAGCCATAGAGACTATTGTTCAATGTATCAATAGAAATGTCAACCTCAAGCGAGATTTATGAATCCACAAGGATAGTTTGAGGGTGTCACTCAACTTCCCAAACCAGTCAACACTCAAGCTCTCACAAGTTTCTCAACATACAATAATCCAAAGTAGATCATCTCTCTTCTCTCTAGCTTACACACACCAAGATAATGGACCCCCTTCTCTGCCACATAGTCCCTTGGGCTATCCACCTCCTTCTAGGTCTCTAGTGCATCTACTCAAGAATCTCCATGTTGGGACTCTCAGGACTCACAACTGTGCATAAAATCTAGTACATGCCAATGTATCATAGTGTAACATCCAATTACACTAAGCACATTTATACTGAATTATTATTTGAGGACACTTGTGAGCAAGTGATCCGGTTATGATACATTATGATTATTATTTTCTTATGAGTTATATTATTATGTCATTTTGATTATATGTTAAAAATATTCTAGATGTATATATGTATCGAAAGGTATTATTGATGAGTTTCCCTGAGTGTGTAGGGTACATAACAGGTTAGTGACATTAATGGAATCAACAAACTTCCTTGGACTATGGATTGAGTCAGGGAGTGGACTATTGGATTACTAAGAGGGGAGGTGAATTAGTAATATAGATTTTTAATCCTTTTAACCACAATATGCAAGTTTTATTTATCTTTATGATAAATATAGCATTATCATCCAATAAGTGCAAAGTAAATAAACCATGAACAAATGAACAATCATACGCATAAATAGTACACCAGTATTTTTATGTGGAAAACCAATGTGGGAGAAAACCACATAATGATTTTTATTATATGTGTTTAACAATTACATTCATTGGAAGAACCAACTTCCTTTGTTCTCCAGCTATAACTGGAAGGTGCCTCTGACCTCCTATATTTTCATTCTACAACCTAAGGGAAGCTACAAATCCCAAATTTTCTTCATATAACTAGAAGGAGGCTACAACCCCCTATGTTCCCCGACTACAACTGGAAGGTGGATACAACCACCTATCCTTACCTCGTCCTACCACCTTGAAATATAAGTGTCAAATGAAGAAACCACTACCACACTATCACTGTAAGATATACCACTACAAACTTGTATCAACCTATAGCACTGACCTATAGCCAACCTATAACACTTCCATGTAATCAACTTGTACCTGAACTAATACTATACCAATTAAAACCAACAGATACATGACCTTTTTGTTCTAGAGTGCGCGTATGTACGTGGACTATCTATACTGCATCTCGCATATGTATGCAACCTATCTGTATTTTAGCCTGCGTATTCTTTGTGAAAACTAGGGTTTTCTCTCTCTGAAAACTCTGACCCTCTTTAGCCTCTGTCACATCAACTTGTAACCTATCACTGTGTCCAGACTATAATTTTTCCCTATACATATATCCTCGTACATATCCATTGACCAAATGCATCTATATCTCTCTATTCATATGCATACAAGTGTGTATAATCATGAACAAGTATAATAACCCTCACATGAACTAGACATCAAACCCTTTTTGACATAAAACCTCTTAATACATAAACCACTTCACAAATACAAGATCTCAATCATGTACTACAAAAATCCTTAACCATATGTGAAGAAATACAAGATGTGCCTCAACTCTAACAAGTTGTGTCAATGATAAATATTGATTGTACCAACACTGTATTTCTATAGATATGACTTATGTTTAACCCCCATAAACATTTCTTATGTATAGAACAAAGTCCAACTACTCATAGAAATAAGACATACCTTTTGAGCCAGTAGATAGATATGATGTACCTGGTCACTATAGACCTTCCTAGGAGCTTTCTTTTAGACTTTAGAGACCTGACATTTTCACCCTCTCAAATTTTTAGGATTTACCCTCATGTATGTGCCCTATTATTTCAGTATCCCACATACATATGTTCCCTACTCCATTCTATCCTGTGTACACCTAAAAAACTAGGGTTTTTTTCAGTATCTTCTATAATTCAAAAACTTTCACTGTCGACCCTTCATGCTATCTCAGACTTGTGCAACATCAGATATATAAATGAGTACCTGCAATAAACCTTACACAATAATATATATTCAATGTTCTTAATAGGTTCTAATAGGAGATGTTTTCTCTCTTATTTATACTTCCATGTAGCTTCCTCAAGGGGTTACCTTCTAACCAACTCAACCCAATTTCATTATTTTAGGGATAACCTGCTTCTAACCACTTGTCCACCTCTAACCCACTTTGCTACAAATACTGAATTATACACTTCTATTTGCAACTAATATATTTTCTTATTGCAACAACTTTACCCATGATTAACTGCTAGTTCTAATCACTTGACTAGTCAACTTCTTCTAGGATCTTCTAGAATAATTTTGACTTCTTTGACCTTCTATATAACTCATGAGGGTTCTCCAACTTCATAAGGCCATAAATATCTAACCATGAGGATTTGTGTGGCATTCCACATATTACCGAAAATGGCATGCCATGTACTATCGATTTAGAATAGTCTTACCTACAAATATATTAGTCTTCATACCATTTTACATCAATCAAATTGAAGTCCCTCTTCCATACTATTGGGGCTACCATAATTTTCTATTGGACTTTCTTCAAGGTTTTACATCAATGAAAACCATTATGACAATCAACCCAATTAATCAACAATCTTCCCCTTTGGCATTGACAACAACACTTTGATGCAATATTGAAGTCATATTTCTTATGATTCCCCTTTGACCATTGTCCCCCCCGGAAGGATGTCTCTATGCTATCTCTCCAATCATATATTTCTCAATCCTTCATATGATGAATTTATCCCCCTTTTAAATCAATGGAAAAGGTAACTTATTTTCTAGGGATGATCCCCCTAACTGAACTGTCCTGGGGGCTACTCCCCTGACTGGACTCTTCCTGAACTTGTTCCTCCAACATGAATTTTCCTCTGTATGGTGCTTCATCATGTAAATCTAAGACATATAAGATAATCATTCAATATCATTCACTTTGGAGTAGAAATTACTCCAAGTCACTGGAGAATATACTCAAAGGCTTCACTTGAAAGTGGTTTTGTGACGATATCTACAACATGTTCCTTTGTTCCCACATATTCAACTCTGATGTTCTTCTCTGCAACCTATTCACATAAAAAGTCATACTTGAATGGAATGTGCTTCGTATTGGAGTGCATCACTGGATTCTTTGAGATAGTGATGATGCTTGTATTATCAAAATATATAGGAATGGGCTCATCATACTCAACCTATATATCTCTCAAATTTTGTTCCATCCATAGAACTTGTTTGCAATATGTTTCTACTACAGTATACTCTTCTTCAACTATAGACAATGATATTGATGGTTGTTTCTTGATTATCCAAGATACCAAATAGTCACCCAAGTAGAATGTCGCTTCACTAGTACTTCGTCAATCATCAATGCATCGTGCCCAATTAGCATATGTGTAGGAAATAAGTGGTAAACCCTTTCCTTTTGGATACCATAATCCAAAGTATTATGTGCCCTTGAAATATATCAAAATCCTCTTCACTACTATAATATATGATTCCTTCAGTGTTGTTTGGAATCATTCCACATGTCCAACTTCCTACATTACATATGGTCTGGATGTTGTCACATATAGTAATTAGTTTCCAATCATTGACTTATACTGCCTCTGATCTGTATACTTTGAATCATCATATTTTCTCAACTTGAAACCGATTTGCATGGAAGTGTTAACTCGTTTGGAATATTCCATATTTCTGAACCTCTTTACCATTTCTCTGATATACTTAGTTTGAGAAATAAAAATTCCTTGTTTATTTTTACATATCTGAAGACCCCGAAAGAAGGATAGTTCTCCAAGTAATGACATTTCAAATTCATTATGCATATCCTTTGCAAATGTTTTGCTTAAGCTGTCATCATCACTTCCAAAAATAATATCATCAACATAAAATTCAATTAATAAAATACTATCTTTAGTTACCTTGATGTAGAGGTTTCTTTCTGCATTTCCTTTTCTGAACCCTTACTACTATAAGTGTTTGTATAGTCTGGAGTACCATGCTCTAGGGGCCTATTTGAGGCCATACAAGGCCTTATTTAATATGCAAACATAATATTCATTTTTTGACAATTGAAATTCTTCTAGTTTCTAAATGTAGACTTCTTTTTCTAGTTCCCCATTCAGAAAAGTTGATTCTACATCCATCTGATACACTTTAATATTCTTTGAACATGCATAAGCTAGTATCAGTCAAATTTCTTTCATTCTAGAAACTGGGGAAAATGTCTCTTAAAAGTCGATACCTTAAACATGTGTGTATCCTTTCGATACCAATCTAGCTTTATTCCTGGTAACCTGTCCATCTTAATTCAATTTATTTCTAAAGACCCACTCTGTGTCGATCACATTCTTATACCTTGTTCTTGGAACCAATTCCCTGGTGTCATTTTTCTCTATCTGATCCAATTCATCATCCATAGATTTTATCTAGAATTCATCCTTTTTGGCCTCTTCAAATCTGTTTGGTTCAATTGTACATAAGAGTTGTAG
Organism: Picea sitchensis; assembly: GCA_010110895.2. NCBI lineage: Eukaryota > Viridiplantae > Streptophyta > Pinopsida > Pinales > Pinaceae > Picea > Picea sitchensis. Next base: position 19,536 of record SNQJ01S0049053.1, on the reverse strand, counting down.
GTGCAGTAATTTTGGTGAACAAATTCTTCTTCTAGTCTCAACTCTTACAACCTTTTTTCTAATAATAAGATCTAAATGATGATTCTTATGTACTCGTTTGCTAGGTGTATTTAGAGGAATGTGCTAAACATTGTCTTCTATTTCTCTCTGATCTTATTCAACTCCCCTTCTGTTGCTTCTTCATCATTTTATTCTTTTTCATAAACCTGTTCCACTGATTCCTTATCTTATTCCTTTAATTTCCTTCTACCTATTTCATCAACTTTTACATTGATGCTTTCCACAATTTTTTTGAGACTTAGATTGTAACACTTGTATTTTTTCCTTGTACTTGAGTAATCAATAAGTACGCCTTTTTCCACATGAGAGTCAAACTTTCCCACTCTACCATTTTCTCTTTTGATGTAGCATTTTCTTCTGAACACTCTGAAGTGCTTCACATTTGTTGGTATTCCTTTCCATAGCTCATAGGGATTTTTGTCACTGTTGTTTCTAATCATTAATCTGTTTTGAATGTGAACTGTTGTATGCACTTCATGTGTCCAAAAAACATTTGTCAATTTAGAATCCATTAACATTATTCAAGCCATTTTTGTTGCTATCTTATTCTTTCTTTCAACAACTCCATTCTATTGAGGTGTCCTAGCAACATATACTTGCCTTTTTATTCCATGATTTCTACAGAAATCCATAAATTCCTTTGAAGTAAACTCTCTTGCATTATTAAATATCAAACATTTCATTTTTGAATCCATTTCATTTTTAACCGTTTCCTTATATACCTTGAAGTTTTCAAATGCTTCTGACTCATTCCTAAGAAACAAAATTGTAGTCACTCTTGTATAATTACCAATCAATAACATAAAGTATTTATGACCTTTTAAAACCTTTGTTCTAGTTGGTCCAACTAGATGATTATGCACAATTTCCAGTGGTGTTATTGTTGAGTATTCCTTTCATTTGAACCTGGTCTTTGCTTTTTTCCTCATTTACAATGCTTGCATAATGTGTTGGGTGGTTTCGTGATCTTAGGCATTTCTCTGACTGCTTCCTTTTTGTTGACTTTGATGAGCTTATCAAATTTTATGTGACCCATTATTTTGTGCCATAGTTGTTATATTCCAAAAATTCCTTACCTATGCATACATGACATTATCATTTCCACTTAAACACTTTGCCAAAATACTGCTAAGGCTTCCTGTTAAAATACCATTTTTTGGAAAGTGTATGTGTACTGCTGAATTGATAGCTTGCATACAAACACATGTTGCATACTAGTTAGCCCACATACATATGCGAGTTGCATACTATTTATACCTCGTTTACCTCCAAAAGTTGCAAAAAATATAAAATTGCAAGGAATTTGTCGGAGTTTATGGGATATAGAGGGTTTCCCAACCATTTTACCCATTGTATCCCCTCCCCAAACCGAATAACCATATTTTTATCATATGAGAAGAGGTATGGGGTTTCATTTGAAAGGAAGCAAGAGAATAATAAAACTCTACCAAAATCCCTTCCCCTTCTTAGCCCAATTTTTGCATCCTATTCTAAGTTTTGGCCTCAAGATTCCCCTCCAACTCTTTCTCCTTAAACAACCCTTTCTCCTTTCCCACGTATAAATTTGGTTGTGAGAAACTTGCATGGGATTGATGCACTTGGAGAAATGATATAGGAGATCAAACCTAGTTCAGAAAGCGATTTTTGAAGAAGGTTGTAATCTTTTTTATCTTCATTTTCAATAAAAGAGATTTTCCATGTCCCAAAACATTATGTCTATATGATTTTATTGATTTATGCATTTGTGTCTATATATGAATGTTGAAAGTGATAAATAAAGATCATATGTGTTGTATCAATATTTTCCTAATCTTTTTGTAGGTCAATATTGGAAGGAGACCAAAAATCGAGGAAGTTGCAAAGGAGAAAAAGGTCTACACCAGCCACAAGGAGTAAAGGTGCACCTACTGACCTTTTTTCCTCTCTCTTTTCATTCAGTTTAGATAGTTTTGGGGTAGCTTAGGTTATAAAAATATTTTAAGGGAATTCAGTGCTATGCCTGTACATAGACCCAATATAGGGGGATTTTACAGGTTAGTAGAATTGACGAGTCCATTGAGAAGTCTCTCTAGGGTCTTAGTGGGAGATTTCAGTTTATTTTGGTTTTTTCAGTTTCTTTTTGAGTTTTTTAGGTTTATTGAGTTAGTTTATCATCCCTAGTCCCCTTGCAGGTGCCTACTAGCCTTCACTTCCCAGTCAGTTATCCAAGCCTTTTTTCATTTTGAAAATTTCCATAGGTGTACGTTCCCTAGATTCTGTTTAGACTGCGTACATATGCAATATGGACAATATACAACCTACATACATACACAATATACTTGTGAACAACTTGGGTCTCTGTGTTTTAGAAGGTTTTTAGAAAAAAAAATATTTCTTGTTTCCTGAAAATAAGCTTTGTGCTTTTGAGGATTCATTGAACTGTACATGGCCTTTGTTAATGGTCCTTAGTTTGGTCAAAGATTATGTTTAACTTGATTTTTGAAAAGAACCTATGTTGTTTCTTTATTTTCTTTTTTTCACTTTAAAGGTTTAGAGTGATCCTATAAGCATTAGATCCTCCTATGGATTCTCGTGAACCCTTGCATCTATGCAATGATCTAGGGTCTGTGTTAGTCTTGGGTTATGTTTCCTATTTATCCCATTTTATGCTTTGAAAAACGAAAAAGGTCATTTACTTTTGCTTTTGCTATTCCAGGCATTCCAATTTTTATTTTTTATTTTTTTTCATTTAGTTATGTATCTTGTTTGGTAGTGTAGCATAGGTTATTTTTCACAAAAGAAATGAATTTTTTTTCAAAGTTCCTTCCTCGCCTTTTCCCTGAAAGTTTAGTTGTTTGCATTGTAAAATGAAAAGTTATTTTAGGAAACTTTTGGCATTGTAGGATGTTGGAATACTATTTTGAAAACTTTTCATTTTAGAAAGAGTTAAAAGTCATTTCTTTCAATTGACGAACCTAGTCTACATTTCACAAATGCTCTAAAGTTTTTCTTCTCTTTCATATCTTGTAAACATCACAAGTTGCATGTCCATATCCTATGACTAAATCAATCCAATTAAAATCAACATTTAATATCTAAAATCATTTAGACTTTTGTTTTCAGGGTCCACCAAGTAGTCTAGGATCGAGGGCCTTGAAATAGGTGTGGAGAGGAAAATTTTCAAGGCCTCCTAAACAAACATAGAATTCTCTAATAGGTTGTGTTAGAATTCCAGTGTCATAAAATCCAGCTAGGACCCCCCTCTCACACAGGGGCTAAACAGGAAGTCGCATGAGTAAAGTTAGAGGAGATAAAACCTCCAAAGTCGTACCAAGCATAGTTGGGATTGTATATTAAGGGTCATTCTTGGGAATTACACTGATCACATTTGACTACGGATCCTCGTGGACCTCAAATCCATTCGAGATCCCCAGTTTTATTCTGGACAATTTTCCTTTGGTACCCTTGAAGGGATTCATACTTTGTTATCCTGCTTATTACGATCATCCCAACTGTTGAATATACCCACTAGGTGACTGACCACGATTTGGCATCATAATTGTCTATTTTTAAGTTCTTACACAAGTGACTGCAAGGGTATATTGCAATACCGATGGTAGGTATAAGATCGTGCTTTGCAGAGTATACCCAGAGGGTGTTTCCTTGTTCGATTTACACTTGCACCAATAAGTTTCTCTAGTGTCGATTGGAGTAATTGTTCTTCCTACTAGATAGTTGTTTCATTGATTTGTCATTAGGTACCTTTTAGTGTGTGCTCTTTGTTTTGCATTAGCCTGACTTTAGAGTGTCATTAGATCATTTCAAAAAGTGGAATATCAACAAATCCATCATTTGCATAGGCTTCAAGGCTTGTCGTCGGTTACTTTGGAGAGACCTCCTCCACCATTGAGGCACCAACTATATCAAGAGGGATCATTCAGGGATGATTTTAAGGATGGAAATTTATTTTTAAATGTAGAAACCTTAGCGAATCTTACTAATCCTTCATATGCCAACTATAAATCATTGGCGATATTTTTGTAAAAATATTCAAATTTCTAAGGATTTTATATAGTTTTTATGAAATTTTGGCGATTTTAAGGTAAAATAATTTTAACCTATAGAATTTGGGCGAATCATTTTTAAAATAGCGAATCTCATTTCTGGAAAAACCATGGAAAATTAGAGCATGAGAGAAATTTAGCCCCTAAAATCATCCCTGCGATCATTTGAAACTATTAGTCCATAGTAAACTGTGCCCGAGGAAGCTCCTAGAGAAGACTTTCCTGCACCGGAGGAGTCCATTGTTTCTAACCTTGAAGCTGAAAGATTGAGGTTAAAAAACCCTCCAATTACTAACTTGGTTGTTTCTCTTCTAATTCAAATAGTCCCTCCTAAGGTGAATGCACCTAAAAAACACTTTGTTCGGCAAGCGACAATGGAAGAAACTAGTTCTACTTTGTTAGGGAGTCCTCATACTCCCATGTAAGTTGTCGCAAGAGGGGGTGTTGTACCTCCTCCCCACCTTCAACTGTCGGGACTATGAATTTTCAAATGCCCACTACTATGGGTAGTGGCACAATACCTTTCATGACTTTGAACACTATTCCATCCATCCAGAATGCATATGGAGCTCCCTTTTTGTTGAACAAGATAAGTCAACTGAGAGAGGGGGGGTGAATCAGTTTATAAAATTTCTTTCATTTTATAAGAAGATTACTTATTAATCAATAAATCATGCCTTTAACATTTAACTTGTTGTAATACATTTAACCAATAAATATACAATCACATAAATGAAACAGTGACACAGTGATTTTTCATGAGGAAACACAAAAGGGAAAAACCTCTTCTTCTTATGAAAGAAAGGCAAGCTCCAAATCCTCTTTACATTCTTATTTTATCTGAGCTACAACCCAGATGAGGCTGCTACCATTGTTTCTTCATCACCTATTGAATGGAAGCTACAACTCCTATATGCACAAGTACCAACTTGTACAATAGACTTTNTATAAAATTTCTTTCATTTTATAAGAAGATTACTTATTAATCAATAAATCATGCCTTTAACATTTAACTTGTTGTAATACATTTAACCAATAAATATACAATCACATAAATGAAACAGTGACACAGTGATTTTTCATGAGGAAACACAAAAGGGAAAAACCTCTTCTTCTTATGAAAGAAAGGCAAGCTCCAAATCCTCTTTACATTCTTATTTTATCTGAGCTACAACCCAGATGAGGCTGCTACCATTGTTTCTTCATCACCTATTGAATGGAAGCTACAACTCCTATATGCACAAGTACCAACTTGTACAATAGACTTT
>SNQJ01S0049052.1:116010-127934 GCA_010110895.2 Picea sitchensis | reverse complement strand
ACCTCTACATCAAGGTAAGTCAAGGTAATATTTTATTAGTTGAAGTTTATGTTGATGATATTATTTTTGGTAGTGATGATGACAAGTTAAGCCAAAAGTTTGCAAAAGATATGCAGAATGAATTTGAAATGTTGTTACTTGGAGAACTATATTTATTTCTGGGACTTCAGATACGTCGAAGCAACCAAGGAATTTTTATTTCTCAAACCAAGTATATCAAAGAAATGCTAAAGAGGTTCGGAATGGAATATTGCAAACTAGTTATCACTCCCATGCAAACCCGTTGCAAGTTGAGTAAAGATGGTGATTCAAAGTCTACAGATCAGAGGCAATACAGGTCAATGATTGGCAGCCTACTATATGTGACATCATCCAGACCATATGTAATCCATGCAGTTGGACAGGTGGCATGATTTCAAGAAGCACCAAAGGAATCACATGTATTAGCAGTCAAGAGGATTTTCAGATATTTCAAAGGAATAGAAGAGTTTGGATTATGGTATCCAAAAGGAAAGGATCTATCACTTATTTCCTACATAGATGCAGATTGGGAAGGTTGTATTGATGATCAACGAAGTACCAGTGGAGAAACGTTCTACTTGGGTGAGTGCTTAGTATCATGGCTAAGCAAGAAACAATCATCAATATCTTTATCTACAGCCGAGACAGAGTATATTGCAGCATCATCATGTTGTACACATGTTCTTTGGATGAAACAAACTTTGACAGGTATACAGGTTGAGTATGATGAGCCCATTCCAATCTATTGTGATAATACAAGCGTCATCAGTATCTCAAAGAACCCCGTAATTCACTCCAAGACTAAGCACATTCCTATCAAGTATCACTTTCTATGGGATAAGGCTGCAGAAAAGAACATCAGAGTTGAGTATGTGGGCACAAAAGAACAAGTGGCAGACATCTTTACAAAACCACTTCCACGGGAATCCTTTGAGTATCTTTGCCAGAGACTCAGAGTTATTTCTACTCCAAAATGAATGCTTTTGAATTCTTATCTTATATGTCTTATATGTACACAAGGAAGCACCATAAGAGGATAGTTCGGTCAGGGGGAGCAGCCCCGGATGGAAATATACCTTTTCCATTGACGACAAAGGGGGAGAGATTTATCAGATGCAAAGGACAGAGGCATGATTCCAGCGGGAGCAATGATCACAGAGATGCAGAGGACATAGGCATGGTTCCAGGGGGAGCATGAGTGATATGGTTTCAATATTGCATTAGAGTGTTTCCATCAATGCCAAAGGGGGAGATTGTTGNGATTAAGGTTGGTTGTCATTGATGTCAATCCTTGAAGAAAGCCCAGTAGCACAAAGGTTAGGATAATGGACCAAAGTTTGTTTGATGTAAAGATGACTCATTATTGTCTTGTCATGGTTGATACGAAGTACATATGGATGAAATCCAAAGTGGTACCCTTATGGTGAAATCCCTCACGGGAAGACGCTTTGTGGATTGAGTTATCCTAGAAGTATGGTTAGCGAACCCATGCTTATTTATGGAATAATGAGATGAAGGTCAGTGAATATTTCAGTGAAACTATCCTATATGGATAGTTCTTGTCATTCCATTTCCGGTGGTATGTGGAATGTCACATAACTCCTCACGGTTAGAGAGTTATGGCCATGTGAAGTTGGAGAACCCAGGTTTAGGTAATGGACCCAAGTTTGTTTGATGGATAAAGGTATGAGTTTTGATATATTTGCAGGTAATAATATTCTATATGGATAGTACATGTCATGCCATTTCTGGTGGTATGTGGAATTCCACATAACTCCTCACGGTTTGAGAGTTATGGCCTTACGAAGTTGGAGGACCCTCATATGTTGGCTTGAAGCCCCAAAAGGTCAAAGTAGTCAAAGTGGTTTAAGAGATTTTAGAAGGTAAATAATCAAGTGAAGTGATGAGTGTACTATAATTTTTTTTTTGTAAGTAAGAGATTTTATATATAAAGAGCCTTCAAAAACCAGACCAGAGTTACAAAAGCTTGAAAACAACCATGTTGTAGTTACCGAACTGCCCCAAAAAGGGGAAACTAGTTCAGCCAGCCGGCTAAGTCTAGCAATTTTATAGTCTAAAAGTCTTAGATAAACATAGCTAATCTGACTGGACTACAGCTAATAAAAGTAAACTAGAGAAAATATTAGAACCCCAGTAGGGTCAGGCACTTGGCAAAAAACTTGGCCAGGTGGCTTGGTATGCCTCGTCCTAGGGTTCCTCTTCGACGGGTGTCCCTTTTCCTTCCATTTGCATGTGAGCATCCAAGTTTCCCCCTTCCAAGTTGGCAACTGGCATAGTGTCTCTGGATGGATTGTCCGCATGGATGCCCATGGCTTCCACTACCTCCGTGTCCCCGTGCGTGGCCTACCCCAAGTCACCACCTTCTGGTTGTTGCACCTATTCATTCCTGCTGACGGGCTCTGCATGGGAAATCTCTGCTACTCTTGTGGGTTCTGGAGTGCAGTGGAAATCCCCCTGGAAGGTGGAAAGGATATGAAGGAGAGCTGAGGTATTCCCATCTAGTAGCTGTAGTCGGAAATGAAGGTCCTCCAATCCTTGTCGGAGCTCAAAAACCAGCCCATAGAGGATGGCCAGGATGTCCTGCAACTGCGAGTCTGGGATGGATTCGGTGAAAGAGTGTGGCCTGTTCTGGGCATATCGAATAAAGGGTGACGCCTCCAAGGGTGGGTGGGAGCGGAAGACTATCGGTGAAAAAAATGGCCCCCTCGCTACGGAGTTCAAAGGAACTGCGGGAAGTCGTGAGAGAGAGCCCAGCAAGCTGTCGTTGAGGTCCAACCCTTCAAACCGGGAGGCAGGTGGGGTGGAGGAGGTGAGAGGTTCCAGCTCAGGCTGCGAGGAGTGCGTAGAAGGCGAGCCAGGGGGAGAATCAGATACTTGAGGCCGAGGAGGATTCCATGGAGAGCCTCTCCTTAGCCTCCCTCTTTGCCATGCCATTTTGACCTCGCAGGGGAGGCAAAACTGAGAGGAGAGTCCTGGATGGACGTAGAGAGCCTGGAGTAGCCCGATGGCGGTGAGTACCATGGAGGAGGGAAAACAAAGTAAGCCAGGTCTAGGCGTTTGAGGGATATGAAGGTCGAGACGCATGCGGAGGTTAATGGTGCCTTCAATTAGAGAATCCATGGAGGAGACAACAATGGGAGTCAGGCGCACCAGCGTTAATGGTGCAACGGACGTCGTATAGGCATTTAAATGCATGGATAGGTGGTAGGGCTTGGCACAAGCCCGACACATGGCCCCTGCCCTGCTGTATTGTAATCTCCTCCTCATCCCACCATGTGGCCCGCACCAACACCCCATCCAGGGGTTTGTCCACTGTCGTAGCCTTACAAATGCATTGCTGGAGAATAGGGTGTGCAGGGTTGAGGGATGTTTTTCACAGGAGATCCGGCCTGCCCCAGTTAGTCCCCAGATTAGCCAGTTCGTCCGCTACTTGGTTCGCCTTTCGCCTGATGTGTGTAGGTATAAAGGCCTAATTGGGTTGCAAAATACCCACTATAGTCTTTAGCCCATGTGAGAGTCTCCAGTTGGGTGAGATTATTTTCGGGTCCGTTCCATTTAAGATTCTGCTGAAGAGATTGATGATGACTTGGGAGTCGCCTTCTACAATCATCTTGGTGAAGCTGTTCTCAATTGCTAATTACAGTCCTCTGGTGAGCCCCCAAAGTTTCACTGCATTGTTCATAGTGTGACCAAGGGAGCCTGTGTTAATGAGAAGGATGTGTCCATGGTGGTTGCGGAAGACCACTCCATATCCCGCTGCTCCTGGGTTGCCTTTGGAGGCCCCATCAAAATTGAGCTTGATGAAGCCGCCTGGGGGGGGGTCCANAGAGGAAGGACTACTTTGAGGGGGAGGAGAAGAGGTGAGAGGGGGTAGGTTAAGAATTGGGGGGGACCTCCAATACTGGAGGATAAGAAGTTCTAGGGAGTGTTGATCAGATCCTTTTCAGTCCAATGCTAAAGGCTAATAGTTTCCAAAATATTGAGGCAACATTGGTTCCAGCAGTGGTGCCACGAGAGGTGGTCATTCCAGAAGAGCCTTCTATTTATTTCCTTCCACACTTGCCAGAGAATGAATCCTGGGAGAAGTTTCCAAATACGGTTTAGAAGGGGAGATTGGAACACTTGGTCTCTCCAGTCCATGATTGTGTCGATGATGCTGTCTCTTTTGCGATATGAGGTGCGCATAATTTGCGCACTTTGATTCGAGACTTGAGTAGTGTAGGGGAAAGTGTTGAGGAGATGATTCATGGTATCAGCTTCTTCTCCACAGAGAATGTAGATAGACGGGCCAAAAAAACCTCTTTTTGAGAGGTTATCCCAGGTGAGAATGCTTGAATGGGTGACAAGCTAGAGGAAGAGAGTAATTTTTGGCCAGTGTTTAAGGCCCCAAATTTTGCTCCAAACCTACCCTGTGGGTAAAGGGTCTAAGTGAGTTTTGATGGCATAGGCCTCTCGTATGCTGAAGGTGCCCCATGGCGAGTATCCCCATCGTAGGATATCCTTTCCTGTAAGTTTGGGGATTTTTCTTTTGGCCATTTATTCCTACCAGGGTCTTAGGTCCACGTGCGCCTCTAGGTTCAAGTGCTCCTTATTTAAGTGCCAACATCGCCAGGTGTCATCTGTTGGATTGTCTTGCCAGTAATCCGTGAATTTTTTCAGGCCCACGTGTGTAGTTGGGATTCTGATATTCTCAGCCCAGTCCTCATGGTCTAGAGTTGGCCATTGCTTCCAAGAATCTTTCCAGAATAGGGCTATTTTCCCATTTCAGATTTCCTAGAAAGCATGATTTGTTACCAGATGTTTATTTTGCTTAGCTGCTGCCCAGATTAAGGAACCAGGGTTATCCCCATTCCACCTGATTAGGTTCCTCTCCTCCATATCAGGTGCATATTTCCTTCTCCAGAGCCTGGCCCAAATATCCTTGGGGTTTTTTAACCAACGCCACCAGATCTTGGCACTAAGGACTTTATTCATGATAGAGGGGTCCCTTAGCTTAAGGCCACCCTGCGCCTTATGTTGGCAGAGTTTGTCCCATCTGATCAACACTATTTTCTTCCCTATGTTGAGGCCTTGCCAGAGGAAGTTCCTGTATAAGATTTTTATGGTTGTGAGGACAAAATTTGGGGCAACAAGTGTTAAGAAGGTATAGATGGGGAGGGCTTGAAGTACGGCTTGAAGAAGAATGAGGCGACTAGGGAGGTTTAGGGCTCTGTAGGTCTAGGAAGACAACCTCTTAGCAAAGGAGGAAAGGAGATGTTCCCAAGAGGTGTTTCTGAGGGCGTTATCAATCAGGGGGATGCCAAGGTATTTGGACAGAAGGGAGCTTCGGTTGAAGCCCAAAATATCATATATATGGCATTGGATCGGAGTAGGTGTATTGAAGAAGAAGATCTGAGATTTGTCTTTGTTACAATCCAGTCCTGAGGCTTTAGAGAAGGTTTGAAGGATCGAAAGGAGGGAGTGAGCTTCTCATGTTGTAGGGGTACCCATCATCAGAGTGTCATCCACAAATTGGCTATGCAAGATCGGGGGAGAGATACCATGCAGAGGTAGACATGTTAGCAAGTTGCTTGCTATGGCTGCGTGAATGGAGCGACTGAGACCCTCAGCCATGATGATGAAGAGGAAAGGGGAAAGAGGGTATCCTTGTATGATTCCTCTGGATGGGGAGAAAGGATGGGAGGGAACTCCATTGATAAGGATGGAAAAAAAAAGCCGAGGAGGTTAGATTTAGAATCCAGTCCACCTAGAGCTTGTCGAAGCCAAAGACAAGGAACATTTCATGCATATAGTCCCAGCTTAACTTATCAAAGGCTTTAGAGAGGTCTAGTTTGAGTAGCATACCTGGAATTTCGGTCTTCTACAAAGAGTGAATAACTTCATGGGCTAGGATGACGCTATCCAGGATTTGTCTTCCTTCAACATAGCTCAATTGCTCCGGAGAAATGATCATTGGTAAGATGGGCTTGAGTCTTCTGGAAATCACTTTGGTTAGGAGTTTGTAGATGATGCTGCATAGTGCGATGGGCCTGAACTGCTTAGGGTGCAAGACCTGCCCATCTTTGGGGATGAGGGTGAGGAAAGTCGCATTGAGAGCCTGGAGGACTTGTCCTGAAGATCAAGAGTCTTCAATGATTTCCCAAACCTCTACCCTGATAGTCAGCCAACAATGGTGAAAGAAATCGCTGGTGAATCCATCTAAACCTGGAGCCTTGCCTTTGGGGGTGTCCTGAAGCGCCTGATCCACCTCCTCAATAGCAATGTGCCAGAGAAGGGTTGAGTTTTTCTCCAGAGTAATTAAGGAGGGAACATGCTACGTGACCTTGGCTATGGCCTCAGATATATCTGGGAGGGGTTTCATGAGGAGATCTTTGTAATAGTCTATCAGTGTCTTCTCCAGATCTTCATGGGAATGGATAGGATGGTTGTTGGTGGAGGTTAACTGTGTAATTCTATTGGCATGTCATCGGTGAATGGTAGTTCTGTGAAAGAATTTGGTGTTTCGGTCCCCCTCCTTGAGCCACCGAATGTGAGATTTTTGCTTCCACGGAATCTCTTGTTGGCCTTTTCTGGCCTCCAGTTGTTGATTTAATCTTGCTTCTTGGGTTTTAAGATCTTCTATTAGCCCTTGAAGCCAGATCTGGTTTTGAATCATGCTCATTTGTTCTGACAGCTGATTTTGGGAATTGAAGATATTGCTGAAGGTTTGCTTGTTCCAAAGTCTGAGTCTTTGCTTGAGGTTCTTAAGACTTTGTTGAAATCTGTACATCTTGGAGCTATAGGGAACCTCTACCTCCCTCCACCAATCATGGATCTTTGCTTGGAAATCTGGGTGGCTGAGCCAGAACTGTTCAAACCTGAAGGGTTTTTTCCTTGGAGTGGTTGGCACCTCCAGCCATAGCTGTATGGGCCAGTGATCCGAGCCATGGAAATCTAGAATGCTTGCCTCCAAAGCTATACCTTCTAGCATGAGGGAATCAGAGATGAGAAACGATCTAGCCTGCAGGCAATTTGATTTGTTTCGGTTCTTCTATTTGTCCAGGTGTGAATTCCATTGATGGTCTCCAGGTCGATGAGTTTGATGTTATCAATGAGGCTATTGAAGTCACTGGAATCCTGATCCAGGCTTCTTGATCCCCCTTTTTTTTCATCCAGGTTGCGAATGAGATTGTAGTCTCCATCGATAATCCATCTGTTGTTCTCATTTAAGGTGGAAAGGTACTCCAGGTTCCTGAGAAAGGATTGCTTATCCCTAGGGCTAGCCGGCTCGTAGACATTGGTAAGGTGGCTGGGTTTGTTGGATCCAATGAGCCTATAGTCTGTAGTGATGGACCATTTGGTAGTGATGAAGTTTTCCATGATTGTTGTGTTGGTGTTCCAGAGGATGGCTAATCCTCCAGTTGTACCTATGGCTGCGGTAGAAACTGCTTCCCCTTGCTTCCAGTAGTGGGGGAGTAGCATGTCGATGTCTTCAGTGGTGCATTTTGTTTCTGAAGTAACATTATATCTAGATTTTCTACAAAGATCAAATCTCATAGCATTTTTTGCTTGTTACGTCCGTTGAGGCCTCTTATATTCCAGGAGATATTCTTCATGAGGATGAGGGGGTGGGGATAGGGGGAAAGCTATCCAAGATGAGGTGGATTTGACCGGAGTTCACCATGAAGTGACCTATCTCTTGTATGAGCTTGTTTGTCGACTTCCTTCCTCTTTTATTTTCATCTTTCTGAGTTTTTCTCTGGCTCTTTGACTGATTACCCTATATTCCCAGACCCTTGCTGGATCGAGTTGTGGATCCAGCTAAGGAGTTAAGGAATACCTTGTGCACTTTCCGTAATTGATCCTGAGGTATGGTGTACAGTTTTTGGTGTCTATAGGCGTGTTCGAGGTGCTTCAGGTCCACCCCGGTTAGTTCTTGCTCTTCTAGATCCATTTTGACATCCCCATCGTCTGCCTCCAAATGGTCCTGCTGGATGACAGCGGGGTCTAAAGATGAGTTATCTGGATCCTTCTCCTGTATTGGTCGTTCGGTCCCTGGGCTCATGTGTTGGGGTGTGTTTTTCACGTGGGAATCTTTGGAGCTCTTGGGGACTGATGGATTCTCTGGTTGATCCTGTAGTATTGCATATTTATTACTAGTGGATGGATATTTACTTACTTGGGCTGGATGCTTTCGTCCTCCTTGTCTTCTCTTTCCTGCTGGTTGAGCGAAGCCTTCCTTGTCTTTACCAAACTCTGGGTTCCCCTCTTTGTGTGCAACATTGAGGGGGCATTCTCTGAAGAGATGTCCGTGCTCATGACATTTCCTGCATCTGAATAGGATGTGTTCATAGTTGATGGTTTGGATCCAGTCCTCTTCATGGTATTCTAGGATTATGGATCTCGGGAGCGGCTTGGCTATATTCAGGTATACACAGATGCGCGCATAGGAAGTGTATTGTCTCTACTTTGTGGCCTCTGAAGACTTAACATAGATTCCAATGGTGTTGCCTATGCTTGCTAGAACCTCTTCCAGCCAGAATTCCTAGGGTAGGGATTATAGTCTAATCCATACTAGTTCATGTGAAAAATATTCCTTTTCAGGGATGAACTTCTCAGTCCAGAATCTTAAGAAGAGTCCCGCTGAGTTGTAGAAATAAGGCCCTCCATAAAAAATGTGGTTGCGGTCCTCGAGGTTATGCAGAATGATCATGAAGAAGCCCTTGGATCCCAGTTGCAGTTCATAGTGTCCTTTTGGCTTCCACCAGTGTTGTATCCATTTAATCAGGTCCCTTTCTGAAGGCCAGAGCCCTAGGAATTTTCCTACTAGGCCGTAGTCTCTCATATATTTATTTTGTTCCTCTATGCGTGGTGAGCTAATGATGTATTTTGGGGCCTGTGGTGCTTGTGGGATGCATTTTCCTAGTAGCCATGGTATTGACGTTGTTGCAGGTGTAGCCGTGTTTTCTGGGTCAATGTTCATCTCCCAATCCTTGAAGAATCCTTCCGTCAGGAGCTTTGAGTGTTGATCTGGAGGAGGCTCGAAGGTGGGTCGATTTGATCCTTCTCCCAAGATTCCATTCGCTGTGGCCTGGCTGTAAGAGGTGTCGTTCGAACCTCCCTCCTTCAGAGTCATGAGCCCCAGCGGGGCAAAGATTGTGACCGTGCAGCCTAAACCCTAAACCTAAGTTGCAGAGCGCTCACCATTTTACCAGTTTTTTTCATGAGTGTACTATAATTCAAAGTGAATACAAAATAATTTTTTTAAATAAAAAATTTAATGGAGAAATTAGAAGTGGGTTAATCCTAAAATAAGGAAAGTGGGCAAAGTGACCTAGAAGATGTTTTTAAGGAAGTTACTTGGAGAGTATAAATAAGAGGCAAGGCTCTCTCATTTTAATCACACTTAAGAATATTGAATACCTATAGGTGTCTGAGGTAACCAAAGGATATATGAGATGCATTTCTGAGTGAAGGTGAAGATAAGAAGGCCAAAATTAAAGGAAAGATAATATCTTTTGATGATGCTTTCTAAGGTATGTTATTTACAGGCCATCTCACCATTTTCGCAATAATTTTTTTTTCTAAAATGATTTAGAACGTGAAAATGTTATTCCATTGAGGAAACATATCCAAGTATCTGTGGTAAAAAATCCATCTTGTGGGTCATTGTACTTTTGGAGTTACACTCAGTGGAAAATAGGGTTTGTGGCTAGTCCTGAAACTAGTAAAAAACAGATGTTTCAGGTAAAAATGTCATAACTTCTTCATAAAAAATCCAAATTCAGTAAGAAACAATGTGTTGGTTATATTATAGTCTGCAGTATGATTTGTAACAATTTCATATCGATTCAACAAATATTATGTGCGGGGCACGCTCTACAAGGTCGCTCTCTAGAATAAGCCAAAATTCAGCAAGGTATGCCATTTTTGCTATAACTTATTTTTTGAGAGGTTCTAAGTAGTGACACCTGGAGGAATTGTAGAAAACACTCTGAATAACATTTTTTATCTGTTTCAGATCTTAATTCATTACAGGTACAAAGTTATGATCATTTAAATTTAGGGTTGTTGACTAATGCGAAACTAGTCATGTGAGACTAAATAAAAGTTTGATGAAGATGCTAGTCTCTTGTTTTAAAAGTTAAGGAAGGTTTGCAGATATGTGATCATATACACCAGGTATATTACAGAGTTACAAATCATATTTGGATGATTATATTGATGAAGGATTTTGGTTGAGGTACATGTTGGGTACATGGTTGAGACACGTAGTTGATGAGTTGGCACATACATGTTGTGTATAGTTGATGATGTTGGTACATATTGATTAGTCATAGTTGATGAGTAGTTGACACATGATTTGTACATACTTGGTACATGGTTGGATGCACTTGTTTATGGTACAGGTTGTTTGGTATAGGTTGGTGCATGGTTGATGCACTTGTTTATGGTACAGGTTGATTACAGGTTGTTTGGTACAGGTTGGTGCATNAGGTTGTTTGGTACAGGTTGGTGCATGGTTGATGCACTTGTTTATGGTAGAGGTTGATTACAGGTTGAGGTACAGGTTGATGCATGGTTCATATTTATTGGTATAGGTTTACAATGATATATCTCATAGTGATAATGTAGCAATGGTTCCATCATTCTACTTCTACTTCAGGGCAGTTGGATGGGGCAAGGACAAGTTGTTGTAGCCACCTTCCGGTTGTAGCCGGAGAACATATGGAGTTGTAGCCTCCTTCTGGTTTTAGCCAGAGAATTGGGGAGTTGGAACTTCCCTCAGGTTATAGCCTGAGAAACTAGGGGGTTGGAGTCTCCTTCCTATTGCAGTTGGAAAATAAAGGAAGTTGGTGCTTCCAATGAATGTAATTCTTCAAGACATATAAGAAAAAACATTATGTGGTTTTCTCTCGCTTCGGGTTTCCACGTAAAACACTGGTGTACTGTGTATGTGTATGATTGTTCATTTGTTCATTGATCATTATTGTATGATAATTATACATTGATATAACACTTGGATTATTTGGTTTAAAAAAGGATTATAATTTCTCTATTATTGATTCACCCCCCCTCTCAGTAATCCAACATCATCAAGTGGGAGAAAAGATAACGATGTCTCAAGAGGCTTCTCAAAATGTTGCACCTATTCATAATTCTTCTTTCTCTTTATGGAAATTCTCCTCCATTGCCTCCTCATCACAAGAGGCTCGATCCTTAATACATAGAGATTTATTTTCCCTTTTCCAAAAGGGTTTGTCGCATCCAAGGGATCCTCTAATACTTCTTCACTTCCAAAGTCATGTAATAAAATATCATCACGATCTTCTAAAGGGTCTAAACTCATCATGTTCTCTTCTTAATGTGCAGGAGGAACAGAGGTCTGTATGTCTTCTTCAAAAGGAAGGGAAGGTATAATCACTTCATCTTCATCAAATTTCTTGTTCGGATCTTCTGTAAATGTGTTGAACCTGCACAGAATAGATCTAGCTAGAAAATACTACACACATTTGCAGAGAGAAATTAAGAAAGAAGAAGCAAGATAGAAAGAATGGACGAATTCTCATTAACCATATTACACACATAAAGAGTGAATAATTTACAACAGATATATGATACATTAATAAATAATGAGCCATAGTGGTGATCTAGATTGATTTGGACACACACCAGCATTTACAAGAGTAAACTGCCACCTAGACTAGTCTCTCAGGCAGTTACAGGAGTGAACTGCCACCTAGCTGAGTTAACTAGTCAACTAGTCTTCAATTAACTAACTGAACAAAGAGTATTGAGTTGGTGATGATCCCAATGTTGCATGGTGACAAAACCAATGCAACATCTAAACTCAACTCAACTAGTCAAACTGAAGTGTCAATTGAAAGAGAATATTCTTCAGG
>SNQJ01S0049052.1:53736-85805 GCA_010110895.2 Picea sitchensis | reverse complement strand
ATGAAGTCTACCGAAGGCTACTCAAAGTCAGTGTTCCCAGTCATCTTCGATGGGAAGAGCTTTGTGACCTGATCAAGTAGCAGATGAGTTGTCCTAGCCCAGTCATCTATCCAGTCAGATGAGGTCGTGCAGAGGCCTCCCCAACGACTCACCCAGAAAACAGCATGCAGTTGTGACACATCACCAAACAGTTCCTAGATTTCTGTAGATTGTTAAGTTAGTTACGCTAAAAATAGATTTACCACGTCCTGATCTTTAAAGACAGGATCGTTTTTAATTTTGGGTTATAAATACTTCAATTTTCGAAGTATTGAGGGTTGATCTTTACGCCCCGTGAGCTATCAGACTGTAATACTTTTCAAGAGATCTTCCATTAATACAAAGAGGCATTTTTACAGGATTCTTGCATGTATTTACTAGTGATGTTTTTCTTTCTAAGTTTAATGTTATCCTCACTTAGTTATCACACTGTTTGCTAAATCTAATGTTTGAAAGTAATGAATGTTGCAGGATTTATCTTCGTATACCCTGTTTCACACTTTGAAATATTTTTATGTTTTATCTTCTGATTTTATGATAAAGAAATTCTTAACTGCTTCTTTATTGTAACGGTCCTTCTCACCTTTTTCTGCTTTTCCTCATTTATGCTACTAAAAGAATCCATTGATTATATTATCTCTCCCTATGAAAGGTTTCTTTGTTTTCTCATTTGGATTTCATTCTTACAATACAGACCCCATAGCCCAACGGATGTGTAAACTATCTCAGCCAACCTGACAAACACTACAACAACAAAACCAACTTATTTGTTTACCTAGCCTAATAATTTAAATTTGAAACATATCTAAATCATATAGAGAGATCCCTCTCTGAAGTTGGTAGGGCTAGATCCCAGCTTCGAAGCGGTTGGATAAAGTTACCTCTCGTAGATTTCTTCTTTCCTGACAACCTCTAGGAAATTTACAGGGCGTTAACATAGTGGTGACCCCACTGGGGAAAGAACTGAACAATTTTTTTAAACCTCACGTCCTTTTTCCCTAGAAGAAAAGATTGCTTCTGAAATATTGCAAATCTGAGGAAGAAGTAATGTTTAGAGGTTGTTAAAAACCTGTACATATTATTTTCAGACGCGTAAAGCTAAAAAGTATATATATATAAATTAAAAAGAAATATGGCTCCCAAAAGAGCATATACCCGATCTCAACCTGACCCAGAACCTGCAATAGCAACAGATAATCCAGAACAGTTGCTCAGGAAAAAGACCATTGCTGAAAGTTCAGTAAGACATAATCCCCTTCGGAAGTCCCCTTCGGAAGTCCCCTTCCCTTCCAGAGGAGCTTGTTTCCATTCAGGATCTTGACTTTGACATCTTTTTCGAACAAAGCCTGTTCATAACAAAATATGACAGCTTTGTGGCTGAAACCATCCTAGACCCAACCATTTTGCAACCCCGGACTCCTGAAGTTCTATCTCCCACCGCTAAACCTCAAACCACTAACTTTGTGCCAGCTAGCCCCTCCTCATCCTCATCTTCTGTCACCACTCCATCTATCATCCAGGTTATTATCCTACCCCCTCCGCCTATCATGGCAGCCAGATATGCTCCCTTGGTGTTGGCCACACCTCTCCACGCTATGCCCCAAGACTATCAAATGAGACTTCCTTAGTTCGATGTAACAAGACCCTTGAGCGCTCAGCAACACGTTGATAAAATGAATGATTATTTTGACCTACAGGAAGTAGATGAGGCAGACGTTCAAATGAGATTGTTTGCCCAGAGTTTGACGGGTGACGTTAAGAAATGGTATAAAGGTTTACACACTCCCTCAAACCTTGAACTTACCGCGTTCCAAAGGAGTTTTCTAGACAGATGGGAGGTAAAGAAAAACCCTCTCCAAATATTGTCAGAATACGAAAATATCAGAAGAAATCAAGGAGAGACAGTACAAGATTACTGCACCCATTTCAATAACCTGTACAATGCAACTCCAGCCGATATCAAACCTCCACAAGGTTTAGCATTGATAAAATTCCCTGATGGTTTTGACGCCGATATGTCATATCAATTAAGGGAAAGAAACTCCACCACCCTGGAGGACATGCAGAAAAGTGCAATAAGTGTGGAGGCCAACCTATTGGAAAAAAGGGCACGACAGAGGACAGAGAGGAGAGTCACAATCAAAGAGGAACCTTCCACAACAAATTCTTATTCCAAATTGGATTCCTTGGCTAGAGCAATGGAAATTGGATTCCTTGGCTAGAGAAATGGAAAGAATGATGGAGAGACTTACTGTATCTGAAAGAAACCCTCCTAGAGAAAACCCACCAGCTCCTCAAATTCAAAATCCTAACTTCAGAAGAAACCCCCCTCAAATCAGGCAGACAGATCCTAGGGATCAAAGGGAACAGAGAGGTCCTGATCAACAGATCAGACCTCCCCTACAAGAAAATTATGTCGATGAAGGAGAGGAAGTAATTGAAGAACTGGAGGATACTCGCATAAACCTCATGGGCATTCACGATAACGAAGATATTTTCCTTACCCAGGAAGAGCAAGAAATTTTTCTTCTCAATCAAACAAAGGTAAGTGAAGAAGTTGAAGACGTCGAACAGTAGGCATTTGAAAATGCTATTTTGGAGGTACACCGGCAGTACAATCTGCGAAGTAAAAAGACAGACAGAAGTTCTCCAAAAAAGGTGACCGAAACAAAGAAGACAATCGAAACCCAAAAAGCCCCTTAGCCTTCTGCCGAGAAGAAACCTGAGAAGGGTAATGCTAAAGTCCCAACAAAAATAAACCTTACTATTCTAAAAATATCATCACAGTATAAGGTTTCGTCAATAAACCCGCCGGATACTTCTGGCCAGAAGATCGTGGTGGACAAATCAGAATTGTGGATCCAAAGAAGAGCACCCGCACCTTTCATCCTTGAAGGGGAATTATCCAAAGTAAAAATTCCCATTCCCCTTTCCGAGTTGTTGAGCAAAGACGCTTATCGTTCATAGGTGATCAAAGCTCTGACTATTGAACCTGATATAGGTACAAAAGCCTTAACTATTGGATCAGCAAATCATTCAGATACTGTGAATCTTGTAGATGATCAACCTGAACTCTTGTTCGGTCCTGAAGTGGATGGTCAGACCGACAATGGTGTTGTCGCTCCTTTTTACATCAGCCTTAATATACATGACCTGATTTTGCATAATGCTATGCTAGATTCGGGTGCTTCCCATAATCTAATGCCTAAAGTAGTGATGGAAAAACTGGGACTTGAAGTTACTAGGCCTTACAAGGACTTGCACTCTTTTGACTCCAGTAAAGTTAGATGTATCGGTTTAATCAAAGATCAGTGTATCACCCTGGTTCAAATT
The DNA here is from genome assembly GCA_010110895.2 of Picea sitchensis. NCBI lineage: Eukaryota > Viridiplantae > Streptophyta > Pinopsida > Pinales > Pinaceae > Picea > Picea sitchensis. The sequence goes on along the minus strand of SNQJ01S0049052.1, from coordinate 82,433 downwards.
CCCTCGAAGATCATGGTCATGGATGTTGTGGTTGCGGACATTCCCCCGAAGTATGGTATGTTGTTGTCCCGGTCTTGGGGGGCCAAGTTGAAAGGTACTTTGCAGTTGGATATGTTGTATGCCACTGTCCCAATTTTTGGTCAACGGAGAAGACTATACAGAGAAACACTAATGAAGTACATGGTTAGCAGCCAAGAAAAACCACATAACTCTCCTCTGTACTCTGCACATTTTGACCTCGACTCCTTCATCCTATACAATGATGGAGATATGGGAGAGCAAACCATTCAGCTGGAAGAAGATACATTTGGTCCAGACGAAGGCCAAGAAGTCATTGAGGCAGAAAGACAGAAAAATGTGATAACTGAAGAATTTCCAGCTGATTTCTGGAGCATGGACTTTGATGGAGCTGTGAGCAAAGAAGGAGCTAAAGCAGGAGTTTGGTTGCACAATCACAGATCCAAGTATTCGGAAAACCATTCTTACAGATTAAATTTTCAATGCACTAACAATATTGTCGAGTATGAAGCCTTGATGCTCGGTCTGAAACTTCTAAAGAAGGTTGGTGCCAAACAAATTATGGTGAGAGGTGATTCCAAATTAATAATCAAGCAAATTAAAGGTGAGTATGCAAAAAAACACCCTCGTCTTAGAGCTTATAGGAATTTTGTTCTTGATGCCCTTCGATGTTTCACTGAAGTTGATTTGCAGGTGATGCCTAGGGGATAGAATATTTTGGTAGACGGGTTAGCTACGTCAACAGCCACATCCAAGATTCATTTTCGTTCCACTCGCCCATACATGATAGAGGTGAAGTGCAGACCGACTGTTCCCGACAACATCAGATACTAGCAGGTATTTGGTAATGATGATCAAATTGAAGACTTTCTGCAATGTAAAAATGATTTCAAGTGTACAAACATAGACTTAGAAAATGAAGATGAAAATGTAAAAAGATCTGATTTTGAAAATGATAGTGTAAATAAGATAGATTCAAGAGAGTTAGGTGATGATGATATGGAAGCTGATATTTTGCATTTGAGAAGTAATGTTTTACCTAGGGGTTTAGTTCCGTTAGAGGATTTATTCGATTTTAATGATGTAGCTAAAAAACCGAAAATTGAAGCCAGTGGTCAAGAAGTAGAAGATTGTAATATAGGGACGGAAGAGAAACCCAGGATGGTGAAAATTTCTAAATCATTACCCCCTGAGCAGAAAATCAAATACATTGAGATTTTCAAAGAATATTCAGACGTATTTGCCTGGGGTTATGAGGACTTGAAATCTTATGACACTAGCATCATACAACATAGAATTCCAATAAAAGAAGACCAAAAACCTTTCAGACAGAAACTTAGGAGAATCAATCCCAAATTACTTCCTCTGATAGAAAAAGAAATCAAAAAAATGTACGATGCTAAAATCATAGTCCTGTTATGGTTTTCCAAATGGGTTTCAAATTTGGTCCCAACATGAAAGAAATCTTGAGAAATCAGGCTCTGCATCGATTTCCAAAATCTGAATAACGTCTCTCTGAAGGACAATTACCCATTGCCAAAAATGGATCACATATTACAAAGGGTAGTCATATCCAGTTGGATCTCTTTACTAGATGGATTTTCAGGTTATAATCAAGTACTCGCTCACCCAGATGACCAAGACAAAACCGCTTTCACAACACCGTGGGGTACTTTCATGTATGTGAAAATGCCTTTCGGGTTGATGAACGTTGGGGCCACATTCCAGAGGGCGATGGATATCGCTTTTGTCGAAGAACTCGGCAAATTTATTGTCATCTATCTGGACGATGTAACTATGTTTTCCCAATCTGATGATGAGCACTTACGACATCTCAGACGCGTTTTTGAGAAATGTAGGAAATTTGGGATTTCTTTGAATCCTAAGAAGAGCCTTTTTATATTAGAGGAAGGTAAACTTCTAGAGCACATAATCTCCAAATACGGAATTAAAATATACCCCAGCAGAATCGAGGCCATTTAGAAATTAGAACATCCAATAAACATCAAAGAGTTACAGTCTTTCATCGGAAAAATAAACTTTTTGTGGAGATTCATACCCAACCTGGCTGAGCTTCTCAGAAACATCACAAACATGTTAAAAAAGGACACAAAAATAAAATGGGACACCGAGTCCAGGCAGTCTTTTGAACAAGTCAAACGCACACTCATGCAGGCTCCAATCTTGATCAGTCCTGATTTCACCAAAGATTTCTATCTCTTTTCTTTCGCCTCTGAACATACCATTGCATCAGTATTACTACAGAAAAACAGTGAAGGGTATGAACAGCCCATAGCCTTTTTCAGTAAAGATTTAAGAGATGTTGATTTGAATTATAAAATAATGGAGAAACAAGCTTTTGCATTGGTGAAAGCTATAAAATATTTTAGGGTTTACATTCTCCATTCCCACACCATTGCATATGTTCTGAATGCAGTAGTAAAAGACATTTTAACCCAGGACAATCCGGATGGACGAAGAGGAAAATGGATTGCATTCATTCTAGAGTATGACATAGAGATTAAGCCTACGAAACTGATTAAAGGTCAAGGTCTAGAAAAATTAATGGCTGAATCAAATTTCCATCCTCTTGACATTAATTTCTTAGGTGCAGCAGATGAACAGGGTGAGTAGGCAACTCCAAGCGTGAGAGAGGTATTTCTTAACTCTCCATGGTACGCAGACCTAATATTTGTTTTGCATAATTTACAAGCTCCCCCTGGTCTGACTAAGACTAAAGCTAGGTTTTTGAAACTGAAAGCATTAAAATTCTGTATTCTAGAAGGCAATCTGTATTGGAAAGATCCTAGAGGTATTTTATTAGATTGTATATTGAAGGATGAAGCTGACAAAGTACTACAAGAGTTTCATGTAGGAGACTGTGGTGGTCATCTAAACTGGAAGGTCACAGCCAACAAAATCCTCAGAGCTGGATTCTATTGGCCTACTCTATTCGTCGATGTGCATCACAAAGTGACTTCATGTCATCAATGTCAGTTGTTTGAAGGCAAAAGGAAACTTCTTCCTCTACCCCTGAAACCGATCTTCGTTGAAGCCCATTTCCAGCAATGGGGATTAGACTTCATCGAAGAAATACATCCTCCTTCTTTGGGCCAGCACAGGTGGATTCTTACTGCTACGGATTATTTTACAAAATGGATCGAAGAAGTACCAAGCAGGCAAGCCACAGATTCTGTCACTATTAAATTTCTTGAAAATAATATCTTGTCCCGCTTTGGATGTCCTAGAAAGATTATAACTGACAATGCAGTTGATTTTCGATCGAAGAAACTCATAGATTTCTGCAACCAATACCATATTGGTTTGGGACATGCCACAACTTACTACCCTCAGGGAAATGGGCTGGCAGAATCATCAAATAAAACTCTGGTAAACATCATCAAGAAAACTTTGCAGGAAAATAAGAAGTCGTGGCATAACAAGTTGGTTTTCGCATTATGGGCCGACAGACTGACCACCAAAAGGTCAATCGGTATGTCACCATATCAGCTAGTCTATGGCACATAAGCAGTTTTTCCCACTTCCTTAGGAGTCCCTGTCATGAAATTGCTCCAAGACATGCAAGCCAAGCCAAACAAATCCCAAAGGAGGATCAACCAGATGATACATTTGCAGCAGTCCAGGGAAGAAGTATACAACAAGACACAAGTAGTCCAAGAAAGCATTAAGAAGATTTTTGACAAAAGAACCAAGGAAGATGATTTTTAGATAGGATATTTGGTGCTGAGATGGGATTCCCAAAATGAAGACAAGGGAAAGCATGGTAAATTCCATAGTCTGTGGAAGGGACCATACATGATTCAAGAATTCAAAGGAAATAACACTTTCTTTCTAAACAACAGTGATGGGACAGATCTGCAGGGAGGACCTGTGAATGGCAAAATGCTGAAGCATTATGCACTGCCTCAGTAAATACCTAAAGTCACACTTTCCATTGTACAAACCATTTTTTTTATTCTTGCTTGCAATTTCCTGAGTGAAAAACTTTGGTCAGTTGGTTGAATCCCGAAGAGAAGGCCCTAAGCCTCTGACCATTGTTTTCCTTTTTCGAATAAAACCAATCAAGCAATGAAGGATACTAGGGAGGAAGTTTTAGAACATCAGGAATCAGGATTATTGGCACTTCGCAAGGAGAGTACCATCCCCAGGTGGAGCCGCTGTTATCACCCTATAATTTATAGGATCAACTGGTGACTAGAATATTATCTCTCTAGTGTTCTTGTTGGTCAAATGATTTTTCATTCTGCAAATAATTTGAAAAGAAAAAGAAAAAAGAAAAGAAAGAAAAAGAAAAAGAAAAGGAAAGAAAGAGAAAAGAAAAATGAAAAGAGGGCATAAAAGAATTTTAATGAGAGCCCCATGCAATAACAGTGACTTGGTCCATACCTTTCAAGCATGGCCAAGTTCTTTTAAATTGATGTTGATATAAATAGTGAATAAGCTTGGCTAAACTGTTTAATCTTAGCCAAAATATCTAGGTTAGTTAGTGAATAAGCTTGGCTAAACTGTTTAATCTTAGCCAAAATATCTAGGTTAGTTAGTGAATAAATCTGGCCAAACTGTCTAATCTTGGTCAGATAGCCCCAGGGTAGAATAAGTTCTTATCCCAATAGTTTAATCTGGGTTAATTGTCATAGGAAGTTAAGTTAGAACATAGGCTAGTTGCTTTACTTCAATAAAACCATCTTGATGATCAATGTTGCACCATGTTTTGGATGTTCGAATGTTGTTTGCCTAACCCCTTGGTGATGTAAAATGTAAAAGCTTGAGAAAAATCCATGAAATGCACTTATCCTAATTTCTCTGGGTGCATATACTTTCCGCGCCCACATTTATGCATCTCTCAAGAACCAACGGTCCAGATGATTGCCCTTAGATCTACGGTAGACAAATCTTTCTGGAGCCCCCACCCCCGACCATTCTTCCTTTAATGGAAGGGGGGGGGTATGGAATCGCTAATAATGCATGTGCGCATCTAGACGGCCCAGGTTTCAATGCTCAGATCTACGGTCTGCATTGGTTTCCAGACCCCCCCATCCATTCTACATTTAATGGAAGGGGGGGTCCGGAATGTGTGTTCAAGAGCGTGCCCGGATCTACGGTCAGAAGGAAGGCGCACAGATCAACGGCTCAAGATGTTTTNGACTGATCTATCTTTAACTGTGGGGGCAGGGTCTAGAATGGAATCTCACTCTGGCGAACCCCCTATCTGTACGTGGCATGAATCTACAGGTCCCGAATCCCACCGCCTTTCACTTCCTGACATATCACATCATCTCCCGATGTCATCATCCACCTTTCCAAAAGAGTCCCATCCCATAAACTTCGTCGGTCCTTCCCCCTCATTCACTCGTGGCAAGCCCCCTCACCAAGATGTTTCCCCCAATCGATAACTGCCACATCACCCATCTGTATCCTTCAGTCACTGTCACCTGCCATTTCACACTCTAAGTGACCCGTTGGCCATTTATTACTGGATAACCTATCTGTTAACCAGTTGACCTGTCCCCCACACCCAACAGATACCCGTTTACTCAAAATTACCCTCACTCTTCATTCCTTTACCATTTACCCACTCATTGCACCAGATAATTTACCCCATTTTCTTCTCCATTACATCCAGTCGCCCCTATCTACAGTCATCCCCACTAACATTTTTTTATTTGCAAGTATTGTTACAGTAATGGCGCCAAAGTCAAAACGAGCAGAAGGAGAGGAGAATCTGTTTCTCCCGCCTCCTGTCGACCTCGACAGGATTCCACTGGCCAACAAAGATTACCTAATTGCAGATACTAAGTGCGATTTTGACTTCGCAGACCTTCAGTCATGTCTCAAGGAAGTTTTCCTGGACCAGAGCGACAAAATTGGACTCTAGGAGTCCAACCTACCCCTGTATCTCTTCCCTCGGATTCACCATTTCCCATAGTTTTCCCTCAAGTGCCAAGCTCACTATATCCCCGAGAAAAGAGCCAATGTATCCTCCTCCGAGGAAGTTCTTTTCCTCATCACGCCAGAAGCCATCGACCAAATGATGCAAATATCCCGAGCCGACTCCACATCACCTTTAAACCTTGAAATCCTTACAAAATTATACCAGAAGATGACTTTTCCTCAAAGAGCTCAAATATTTTATCTCTTTCTTCCACAATCCACTCAGCTCCCCACTACAAATCCCCCTTATCCTTCCTCCATGTTATCAACCAAAGGAAACCAAGTTATCACCTCCCTATGTGCCTTGTTGGGTTATTATTCATATCAGTGGGTAGATGAACCCATTTTGGGGTTTTTGTCTATTTTCTCCATCGATGAGAAGCCCACTACACAGTTTGATTTCATCACGTTCCTGGCGAATAATATTCATGAGCAATTTGTCAATTTCTCCATAGAAGGCATGTTTCGGTATTCTTCAATACTGGCATACCTGTTCATTTTCTTCCAAGCGGACAAATTTGCTTTTTCCATGCAGAAGATGGAAGGAGATGGCAGATATTAGGTAGTGACCGCATGGATGTCTCTGCTCAGACATAACTCCACGGAATTCAGTTACAAGCAGTTCATTGATCAGTTCTACCACCCAGTGGTGAGTATTCTTAGCGACAGACCAGAACCCAGGATTAATGACAAAGTTCAGAGGATCCTACATCTCTTAGATCATACAAAGAATGGCGATTGGTACTTGTACCAAGATCACACTGAGATGAGAATCTATGGGTGCGAGTTGGCCCTGTATAAACTGCCCAAATACTTACCTGTCATAATGTTTTCTCTGGAATACATAAGACAGATTATAAACTCTGATGATATTCACTTTGTGTCCTTAAAGAAAAAGAAACAACTCAGAATCAAAGGGCAGATCGGGTCTTTCATCTGCAACAATCGAAGTGCAGGGGAAGAAGAAGACAGGTTGCTAAAGGAAATGAAATTCTTTATGAGTTTCACATGGCACTATGATCCATGAGGGATTATTTCCGAAATGAGGGTGAAAAACAAGAACATCTTGTATGTCCACGAATCTAGGCCTGAGATAGAAAAATTTGCAAATCAGACAGGATGGGAACCAAATACTTTGGTCGATACAGAACAACAGGACACCTCTGTCACTGTATAAAAAACAACCACACCACAGGCTCCGAAGGAGAAAAGTTCTAGGCAGGATTTGTCACCTCCTATCACTGAAGTGTCATTAGAAGAATTTCGACTGCATACCAAAAGGCCCAAAACCACGGCTCCTAACCCGGCTGGAGAGAAGGAAGTTCCATCTACTACAATGACAGAGGTTGATCGATCACTTCTCAATACAAGCGGAAAGCATATTATAGCCACAGTGTTACCAAAGAAGCCTACATATACCCCACCGATCAATCAGCCAGGCAAGACAGGTCCGAAGCTCAGTATCTTTGAGAAATATGATCTGATCAAGAAAAAGAATCAAACTCTGACCAGCAGCACATACGCCCAATTCTGGAAGCAGACATCATCTACACAACACAGGTTTCTATCGGCATTTGACACAGAGAAGGGAAGAATGCACATGGCATTCCTCCAAGCACAGGTACCAGACCCAAAGGTAATCACTAATTACAAAAGGGCTACTTTTGAATTCCAGACCAAAGACGTGCACCCTGCCGATCATATGGATCTACATAGGCAGACGGGAGAAATGGTTGTATCCATGCTAGCACATGCTTCCACTACTGACTCGAGATTAGAAGTGTCTCTGAACAACATCCAGACACAGTTGAAGTTCGAGAAGATATCATCCTTTGCCAAAGACAATAGGATCAAGACATTGGAGGAACTGGTCCTCAAGATCAGGTATGATCCCTCGAATGTGAAAGCAGTCGAGGAGATGATCAAGAAGAAAAACTCATACATAGCGTCTTTAAGGAAGCAATTGAAACTGCCACCAACAGTAGACTCGCAGGCGAAGGAAATAGCAGAAACAGAAGGAGAAAAAGATGAGATGCTTAAATTAATCATGGAACAAAATGCACAAATGAAAGAAATGGAAGCTTAAATGGAAAAGATAATGAAAGAGAAAGAACAGTTGAAGCCCATGGAAGTCATTCCATTGAGTGTAGTTCCACTCTCAGGAGTGAGCACAACATCACTAGCAGAAGTCCCATTGACGAATACACTGACGTCTCAGGAAAAGATGGTCGTATTGGCCAAATCTATGGAAAAGATGAACCTGCAGGAGACAGAGATTAGCAGGCTCAAAAAAGAGATTGAGAACCTTCAGGAACTCAAAAATTCTTATCAAACCATCTTTTCCAAGGAAAAACAGGTATCAGACCAGCTCAAATAAGAGTTACAACAGCTCCGAAAGTAAACAGTGGCAGGAAAAACGCTGGCCAAAGTTAAAGAAAGTGTCTGGACAGACATCACAAAGTCTATGAACGATATATGTCCAATTATACAGATTATGTTTGAGAAAAATGAATTGGTACAGAGAAGCAAACAGACCATCGAGAAAATCAGATCAGAATTGGGAGATATGCCCACACAGGCTAATGAAATCATCAGGTTCCTAAATTCTAAAACCAGAGAGGAATTGGAAGAGCTGTGAATTGAAGATAGAACAGAGACCATCCTTGAGGTCAAGAGAGTCTTGACCAAGAGAGGATTGATGCTACAACTAGAAGAAAAGTTTCAGGCCATGGACCAAGGGGTACAAAAGTTTTTCAGCAAGATTGAGGCTCTACAGAAGAAAGGTCTTCCTTGTCTAAAGGTGATAAACGACACACTGATGACACTCCCAAACTACAAAAAGAGATTGGCCGATGTGGTTAAGGATAGTTCAAAGATTTTAGGAATTCAAGGCAACATCACTAGCAAGGCATTCCTAGATGCACTTCAGTTGGACATCAGCATTCAGCATGAGATCCGGTATATCTTCATCACCAAGCCTACCTTCGCCAAATACACAGAAATGGATGAAGTCTACCAAAGGCTACTCAAAGTCAGCATTCCCAGTCATCTTCGATGGGAATAGCTTTGTGACCTGATCGAGTAGAAGATGAGCTATCCCAACCCAATCAGCTATCCATTCAGATGAGGTCGTGCAGAGGCCTCCCCAACAGCTCACCCAGAAAATAGCATGCAGTTGCGACACATCACCAAACAGTTCCTAGATTTATGTAGATTGTTAAGTTAGTTAGGCTAAAAATAGATTTACCACGTCCTGATCTTTAATGACAGGATCGTTTGTAATTTTGGGTTATAAATACTTCACTTTTCGAAGTATTGAGGGTTGATCTTTAAGCCCCGTGAGCTATCAGACTGTAATACTTTTCAAGAGATCTTCCATTAATACAAAGAGGCATTTTTACAAGATTCTTGCATGTATTAACTGGTGATGTTTTTCTTTCTAAGTTTATTGTTATCCTCGCTTAGTTAACAAACTGTTTGCTAAATCTAATCTTTGAAAGTAATGAATGTTGCAAGATTTATCTTTGTATACCCTGTTTCACACTTTGAAAGATTTTTATGTTTTATCTTCTGATTTTATGATAAAGAAATTCTTAACTGCTTCTTTATTGTAACGGTCCTTCTCACCTTTTTCTTCTTTTCCTCATTTATGCTACTATAATAATCCAGTGATTATATTATCTCGCCCTGTGAAAGGTTTCTTTGTTTTCTGGTTGAATTTCATTCTTACGATACGGACCCCATAGCCCAACGGATGTGTAAACTATCTCAGCCAACCCGACAAACACTACAACAAAAAAACCAATTTGTTTGTTTACCTAGCCTAATAATTTAAATTTGAAACATATCTAAATCATATAGAGAGATCCCTCTCTGAAGTTGGTAGGGCTAGATCCCAGCTTCGAAGCGGTTGGATAAAGTTACCTCTCGTAGATTTCTTCTTTCCTGACAACCTCTAGGAAATTTACAGGGCGTTAACAAAGTGTAATAGCCCTCACATGGAATAGACATCAAACCCTCACTGATATGCAGCCTCACACTACACAAACAACTTCACAACCACTTCACAACCAAAAACCCTTAACCATGTACCACAAAACAAGATATGTCTCAACACTGTATTTCTGTAGATCTAGCTCATATGGTGAGTGTCATACAACCAAGATCCTCTCTATGGAAAATCCTCAAAATCCCATAACCATATCTCATCTAGACAACAATATCCAACTACACATAAAAATATGACATACCTTTGAACCTGTAGATAGATCTGTTGTACCTGATCACTGTAGACCTTCTTGGGAACTTGATTTCAGACTCTGAGAACCTGACACCCTCAACAACTCAAGATTTCATGGATTTTCCAACTATACATGCCAATTTATACTTTCATCTCACGTATATAGGCAACCTCTTCCACTACAGCCCATGTACACCTCAAAAACTAGGGTTTATTTAGTATTTCTTCAACTCCAAAAATTTCATCGTCAACCTTTCTTGTTACCTCAAACTCACTTAACTTCAGATGTATCAATGAGTATCGGCAATAAACCTTAAACAACAATATATATTCAATATGCTCAATAGATGCTAATAAAAGACCCTCGCTCTCTTATTTATACTCTCCATGTAACTTCCTCTAGAGGTTATCTTCTAATTGTTTTACCCAACTTCCTTTTTTAGGGTTAACCCACTTATAACTACGTTTCCCACTTACAACCACTTTATCCACAAATAGTAAACTCACCACTTCTAGTTGCAACTAATTTATTTTTAATTATTTTATTTTTGCAACATCTTAACTCATGATTAACTTCTAGTTAGAACCACTTTGACTAGTAAAATTCTTCTAGGAGTTTCTAGAATACATTGACTTCTTTGAACTTCTAGGGGCTTCTAGATAACTCATGAGGGTTTTCCAACTTCACAAGGCCATAACCCTCTAACCGTAAGGATTTATGTGATGTTCCACATATCACCAGAAATGGCATGACATTTATTATCCATATAGAATAGTCTTAGTTGCATATACATTTATCTTCAATCCTTTATACCTCAAACAAATTTGGGTTCCTTACCCATACCTCTGGAGCTACTGGAATGTGCTTCCAAACATGCTCAAGGATTGACATCAATATCTAAGGGTTGAAATAAATCTACAACATCACTCTCCAAGGGTTGAAATCAATCTACAACATCACTCTCCGAGGGTTGACATCAATGACAACAAACTATCCAATTGTTCATGAATCTAGACCAATTTTCTAACATCAAGAAAGAAATTCCTCAAGAAAAAATAAATCAATCGAAATGGTAGAAGAAGAAAGAGAAAAATAAAAGTTATGTGTGTCAAAGCATGAGCTTTCAGAAGAGGGAAATAAAATTTCTTGCGGAATAGATGCCGCTATTGTTTCTCCTCCATCCCCCGAAAAAAAGCGCAAGAATTCATTAGAGAGCAATCCATCCAGTATCTCATCAAGACTACTTGTTGTGGATGGCCAAATGATGGAGGATTTTCTTGGAGCTAACTATACAATGGATGAAATTAGAGAAGAAGCCAATGTACAACATTGTGGTGAAGAAGTTTGTGTGGTGCAATCTCTTGTTGGACAGTAAAATGTTCTAGAAACTAGTCAATCCCATGTACACTATCCTCCCACAATTGATCCACTAGTGATTGAAGGGGAAAGAACTGAAACATTGTTAACTACACAGCAAGGAAATCAAGAGTGCCAGAATAGGGGTTCATTGTCCCTATCTAGATTGAGAATTGTGTGACAAGAACTCCTAAAATCATTCAGGTCGATGAAAGTGGTCTAGTATCACTTGAAGGTAAGTTACCTAACCGTACTATTCGTTATCACTCTTATAAAATCATTAAAGAATATTTTGAACCAAAATTTGATGTTGTTAAATGTCAATTAGTTTTAACTTTGTTAAAATCTAGAAGTTTGAATGTTGTTAGGAGAATTTTAGGCATCAAAAAAGTCAAAAGTGTAGAAACAAGTCATCATATTGTTAGAAACCTTGTAGATGATTTTAAAATAATTGATAAGAAATCTCATTCTAAAGATCGCAATGCAGCCCGACGTGTATTGTCACAATCAAATGTTAGAAATATCACGAGAAAACATAATTTTCTACAACAAACTTCTCACCTCTTGAAATGTAATGTCAAACCCCTTAGAAAGTATTCTCATAGATGAGATACCCTCGACACAGGGGGGGGCCAACATATTTGTGGGCCTTCATTGGTAGGATACCTCATTCTGACATGAGGTTAATTGGAGCGGTTAAGGGACTAGTTTAGGATTTCTGGCATGAGAACATAAGGCCTTCTTCCAACCAAAAAGATGTACTAAAATTGATAAGGGGATATAGGGACCGTGAACCCCATATTAAATAATTTCTTGAAATTACACAAACATAATTGTATGAGAGATTCAGAATAGTACATAGTGCACTTAACTTAGGCCAAAGATATTTCCATAAATGAAAGCCTTGGTATGTTCAAATAAACACAATCTGTAACACATGTTGTTATAGATATCACATTGAGTATGGTTATTATTATCACACACATAGATATATATATTTGTGTGTGTGTGTGTGTGTATTGTTTTGCATAACACCCTTTTGTAGGAATGCCCATTTATATTTCCATTGTCATCATCTAGAGACTTTATTCATGGCATCTTATGTACAAGGCCATAGGGTTTTAAATTTTATCAAAAAACATGCTTATATGGGACATGCCCTGGGTGCGGTGGAATGACATTACTGAGAAAGTGCATCCATGTAAGAGATGAGTATGAATTGCGGAGGAACAAGGTTTCCTTGCAAATATTTAAATATGTGACATATGATATTAATGGAGGACAGGAAAGAAAAAAGGTACAATTGGTTACTTCCCAAGTATGAGTTTGTGACTTCATGAAGGACTTTGTCGAAAAGACACGACATTATGTTCATCATGTACATGTGGCTCAATGGCAGGACGAGCATTTTAGAATATGCATAGCTACATTTCCTATTGGTATTGTATTATCAGTGGTTGATTTTGCTGAGAAATACACCCTTCAACCACAAAATGAGATTCAAAGCCAATATTATCACTTAGAGCAGGACAACATAATGGTGCATATCACATACAGGCATGGACCAGATAGTAATGAAAAAAATAGAGTTATATTGAAAGTGTATCACTTCTACATAAGCGATGATCGGTGCCATGACTTAGCCTACACACTAAAAAAAAAATAGTTGTTCTACAATCACCTTAAGGAGAATAACATACAGATGGATCAACATTGGATTTGGTTATATGTTTGCGTAGGCCAGTTAAAAAATGTTTGTGGATTTCAATGGTTGTGTATGTCACACAAAAAATAAAGGTATCACACATTTTGAACTATTTTGAGTCTAGGCACGGGAAAGGGGAGAATGATGGAGTAGGTACATGCATAAAAAGAGAATCACATAGGAAATAAATTAAGTTCACAACTACTTCCCTTATTCGAGATGTGAAATCCATTATTGAATGGTGTTCTTCAGTAATGGGAGAGGGAACAGGAACCCATAAAGACCAATCACACAACAAAGGAAATGTACATAGATATTTTTTGGAGGTGGTCAATGTATATTGATCACAGTGGTACGAATGCAAAACAATCTAGGGAACTCATGGATTTCATTTTGTTAGAACATTAGACAATGCAATAGTTGAAATATGGACGAGAAAACTCTCTTGATTTTGTGGTCCATGTAGTAGTAATGAATGGGATGATTGTGAATCGACAGACTGGGTTGATAGATGGGATAGTGTATCACTCCCCATTGGTCAATGTATAACTATGGAATTATCCCAATTGGAGGAGAGCCAATCGAATATTTCAGTAGATTATGATCATGTCTCAGATCTTGTACTGCCAGGTTCGTTGAAACCTTCTATTAAATTTTGAATAACTAGAATTAATTTTTATGCTTTGGTCATTAAGTGGACTCACATTTTGACACTCCATTTTTTGCAGAGAAACAATATGCAGTGGTTTCACCAAGAGATAGTGAATGAGGCACTGATTATTGGTTGGCACGATGCTTAGAGGAAAAGTAGACCCTCGTGTGATTAGTAACATACTCTGAAGGCATTGAATTTCCAATTGGGTTGATGGTTATCCCGATGGTCTACTTGAATGACCATAGGTATGTAAAAGGAATAATTTTGGCTTCATTTTGACTGTCATTAAAATATTTGGAATGTTGTTAAAATATACCCTTCCTTAAAATATACCCATGCCATGCCTTACCTTTCCATGCCATACCCTGTCTTAAAATATGCCCATACCATGCCATACCTTGTCATGCATTTCCATTCCATGCCTTGCCTTGCATTTCCATGCCTTGCCATTACATGTCATGCTTTCCTTGCCATGCCTTCACTTTCCATGACATGCCATGCCTTTCCTTCACTTTCCATGCCATGCCATGTCATTCCTTGCCTTTCCATGTCATGCCATTTAATGCCTTGAATTTCCATGCCATGCCATGCCATTCCATACCTTTCCATACATTGAAATACCTTTCCATGTCATGCCATGCCTTTCCATTCCTTTCCTCTCCTTTTCCATACCATGTAATGCCTTTCATTTTCCATTCCTTTATTTTCCATTCCTTTATTTTCCATCCCATGTCATGCCTTGCCTTGCCTTTCCATTCCTTGCCATTCCATTCCATGCCTTTCCTTGTCATGCCATGTCATGCCTTGCCTTTCCAAGTCATTCCATGCCATGCATTACCTTACCATTCCTTGCCTTTCCATGCCTTGCCTTTCCATGCCTTTCATTTCCATGCCTTGTCATACCTTTCCTTTCCTTCACTTTCCATGCCATTCCTTGCCTTTATTTTCCTTCACTTTCAATGGCATGCCTTGCCTTGCTTTGCCTTCAATTGTCATGCCTTTCCTTGATTTTACTTCACTCTCCATGTCTTGCCATGTCATGTCATGCCATGCCATGTCATGCCATGCCATGCCTTCACTTGCCATGGAATTCCTTGTCATTCCATACCATTCCTTGTTTTTCCTTTACATGCCTTTACATGCCATGCCTTGCCTTTACATGCCATGCCATGCATTTCCTTTCCATGCCTTTCCTTTTCCATGCCTTGCCTTTCCTTTTCCTTTTCCTTTCATTTTCCATGCCATGCCATGCCATACCTTCACTTTCCATTACATGCCATGCATTTCCATTCGATGTCATCCCATTTTATCACTTTCCATGACATACCTTACCATTCCATGCCATGCCTTTCCTTGCCTTGTCATGTCGTTCCTTGCCTTGTCATGCCATGCCTTGACATTCCATGCCTTTCCTTGCCTTGTCATGTCGTTCCTTGCCTTGTCATGCCATGCCTTGACATTCCATGCCTTTCCATGCCTTTCCTTTCCTTTTCCATACCATGCCATGCCTTCCATTTTCCATTCCTTTCCTTTCCTTTCCTTTTCCATGCCTTGTGTTTTCCGTGCCTTGCCTTTCATTTTACATCCCTTGCCTTTTCCATGCCTTTCCTTTTCCTTGCCTTCACTTTCCATGCCATTCCTTCCCTTACTTTTCCTTCATTTTCAATGAAATTCCTTGTCATTCCATGTCATGCCTTTCCATGCCTTGCCTTGCCTTCACTTTCCATACCATACGTTGCCTTTCTTTTCCTTCACTTGTCATGACATGCCTTGCCATTCCATGTCTTTATGTGCCATGCCTTCCCATACCATGACTTACCATGCCATGAAATTCCTTGTCTTCACTTTCCTTGCCATGTTTAGCCTAACAAGGTGTTAAATTGTCAAACATATGTAATAAGCACTGAGCAAAACCCTAGTGCTAGAGATACTCCAACAAATGGTTTTTCGAATAACAGAATGACAATGGAGAAGCCCTACTAGTTGAAACTCGGTTCTCTGAATCCAATGCAACTGACATTTCACCCATTAGAGTCTCGGTTTGAGTTTTATAGCGAGTTGCAACTCGCCTCCTCAAGTCATTCAAGGACATGTGGACAATTTCATCTGGGGGCATAAAATCCAAATCAAGCGGCATAACATAGTTTTGTAAGCTCCCACAAGTCTATTTTCCAAGGCCCATGCGACTACACTACCCATAAATTCATGATACATTGTTCTTGAAAATCGACCTCCTCTTTAGAAATTGCACTATGGCTCATTGAGAAAAGCCCTAGTGCCAGAGATACTCCAAAAAATGATTTTCCGAAGAACAGAATGACAACAGAGGGGCCCCACTAGTTGAAACTCAATGCTCTGGATCCAATTCAACTGACGGTTTTCCCATCTGAGTCTTGTTTTGATTTTTATCACGAGTTGAAACTTGCCTCCTTAATCCATTCAAGGACATGTGGTCAATTTCGTCTGGGGGAATAAAATCCAAACCGAGCATAATAACGGAGTTTTGTAAGCTCTTGCAAGTTTGTTTGGCCAAGTCCCATGTGACTACACTACCCATAAATTCCCAACACAATGTTCTTGAAAATCAACCTCCTCTTTAGATATTGCACTATGTGTCATTGAGAAAAACCCTAGTGTCGGAGATACTCCAAAAAATGGTTTTTTTTAGGAAGGAATGACAGCAGAGGGGCCTCACTAGATGAAATACGGTGCTCTAAATTAGATTCAATTAACGGTTCTCTCATCCAAGTCTCAGTTTGATTTTTATCACGAGTTTCAATTCAACTCCTAAATCCATTCAGGGACATGTGGCCAATTTTGTCCATAGGCATAAAATCCAAACCGAGCGGCATAACAGAGTTTCGTAAGATCCTGCAAGTATGTTTGGACAAGGCCCATGCGACTACACTGCCCAAAAAATCCTAAGACAATGTTCTTGAAAATCAACCTCCTCTTCAGAAATTGCATTATGACTCATTGAGAAAAATCCTAGTGCCATAGATACTCCAACAAGTGGTTTTTTGGAGGAAGGAATGACAACGGAGTGGCCCCACTAGTTGAAACCCAGTGCTCTAGATCAAATGCAACTGAAATTTTTCCCATCCGAGTCCCAATTTGAGTTTTATCGCGAGTTGCTACTCACCTCCTAAAGAAATTCAGGGACATGTGGCCAATTTGGTCAGGGGGTATAAAATCCAAACCGAGCGTCATAACAGAGTTTTGTAAGCTCCCACAAGTCTGTTTGGCCAAGTCCGATGTGACTACACTGCACACAAATGCCCGAGACAATGTTCTTGAAAATCGACCTCCTCTTCATAAATTGCACTATGCCTCATTGAGCAAAACCCTAGTGCCAGAGATACTCCAAAAAATGGTTTTTCGAGGGACAAAATGATAGCAGAGGGGCCCTGTTAGTGCTAGAAGTTGCCCCTAGACTGCTATAGGGTCAAGCGTAGCACATCTTCAGTTATTGCAATGGTTTTATAAATAAGGATGTGTTTGGGTTTTGAAATAAGGTGGATGAGGTAGATGATAAGAGAAAGAATAAGAGAAACAAGCTAAATGCAGAACAATTAAAACACCATTGGGCATGGAGTCAAGTAAACACCCTGTTAGATTCAAGGCCAGTGAATTGCATATCAGACAAAATACTTATATGATGGTGGATGGAAGAATGGAGAACGTGACAAATAGTAGAATATCCACCAAACAAAGATTCTCTTTGTCAAATGGATGCAACGGTACTTGAAACAAAACACATGGATAATAGGCAATCACGGAAAAATCTTTACTGCTCGGGAATCTATCATCCATGAGCAGCCATTGATTCTCAATGTCTACAATTCCTTCATGTAAGATGAAAAACAAAATGTAAAACAGGAAGATGGAAGAGATCACAATTCGATAAAACAATACACAAGAATGTTCAATGTCAGAAATGAATACTTAAATAAATGGCCATAGGCTTACAATAATTCCTACACAGGCCTCTGCCCAAATTCCCCTCTCGGGTCTCCTCTGTCCCAAAAAGAATCCCCTCTTGGGTCTCCTCTGTCCCAAAAAGAATCCCCCACCACATGTTACAAAATAATCGCTTTAAATAGAATTATCGGAGATCCTAAATACTACCTAATCTTAAGAAATATAATATCAACCAATAATCTCATAAAATAAACAAATTTGAAAATAGTTGCAATGTGTCTCAAAAGTTTGTTGGAATCATTGATCCAATTTGCTTGAACTTTGAAATGTTGGAGCTGATTAAAAACTACCACTTGTCTTCCATCTTCCACCTGTGTATTTGCTGGCCCTTTTGCAATATAGATTTGATTTTTTTCCTCTTGACTAACTGCCACATATCTCTGACTGTTGATCACTTGAGGTCAAACTCCCTTCCAATGTTGCCTTTTAAACTGGATCTTCCTGCCACTTCTCTCATTCTTATCCTTAAACTATTAAAATTTTCCTGAAAGGATGGGATTTTAATGCAAACAGATCTTGAATGACTTGTATGGAATCTGGACTATTATCTTCAATACCTTTGATACCCACTACCACTTGTGCATTAGTTATTTTCTTAACAAATCTAGAGTTGATTTGTCACCTCACCCTTTGACTGTCTCTTAAAATCAGGAATAATTGATTGATTGATTTATGATTTCAAGCCTAGAAATCTGGAACCGACACTTTTGCTTGAATATCCAAAAATATTTTCAAAATGATCAATCGAAGTCATTAACTTCACTTTCCTAGTTGTCCAAACTTTCCAGAAGAATAGCATAACTCTGCCATCTCCTCTGCTACTTTCATTCCTTGAAATACAAAGCATTCTAGATGATCTGGTTTATCAAGCATAGCACCTTCTCTGTCTGCAATCATACCCATCGTGAGCATGGAACCACTACTTCCTCCCAAACTGACGAGAATGACTTCAAATTTAGGATGGACAACAGGCGTATGTTTTCCTCAAAACATGTGATCATGCACATTTCCATCTAGTGCTCTATATACAAACAAGAAAGGGAAAGGATGGTTATATGATTGTCCAAGATTTAAAATTTTCCACAAT
The DNA here is from genome assembly GCA_010110895.2 of Picea sitchensis. Classification (NCBI taxonomy): domain Eukaryota; kingdom Viridiplantae; phylum Streptophyta; class Pinopsida; order Pinales; family Pinaceae; genus Picea; species Picea sitchensis. The sequence continues at coordinate 63,438 of SNQJ01S0049052.1, read as the reverse complement.
GACAACCCTCAGAGAAACTCTTTTTCTCAATAGAAAACTAATCATCTCACTGAAATTTCTTTCATTCGGTCAAACTGTCTCTCCTGTAGGCACACATTTCCCTTAAGTAGCAGACTTCTCAAGTTTAATAGTCAGATCAACAACTGAAACATCTATTGTTGGTACTCGGAAGGCCATTCTAGTCAACTTTCTATTAAGAACTGGTAAAATATTGCCAACAGTCTTAGTTGTTCCTGTACTACTAGGGATGACATTTGAAACCAACTCCTCTGCCACCTCGCCAGTCTTTGTTTGATGATCCATCAACTATCTTCTGAGTTGTTGTGGTGGCATGGACGATTGTCATGATACCTTCATCAATGCTAAATCTCTGTCTTTGATATAATTTGACATTTTTAATTTGTTCTTGAACAACAGCTTCCTCTTAAATCTTCCCAAAGGTGTGGTCTCATGAATAAGATCTTTAATGTAGAAACCTCCAGGGGACTAACATCGATAATCCCACGAATTCAAATAACGAATAGCAACTTGGCATAGAAACTCCTCTCAATTTGGTGTTTCTCTTCAATTGGATAAGATCCTGCTCCTAGCACCTAAGGTCATGCTTGCAGCAACTCTTCTCTGCTAAGACCCAGTGAAATCACACTCATTTCATGACTGAGCAAGTTATCTCTGGAATATATGGCTATTGTTGCTCCATTGTTTCCATCAAATATCGCAAAAACAAAAAATGAGGTAGGTGAATTGTTGTCATTCGAATGAGACTCAGGTTTGACATTTAGCGCCCATAAATATAACACCCGGTGATGAGTGATGGACATTCGGATGGGTGTATTGTTGCTGGCTTCCTCCAGTGGATTGCGCTTATCAATGTTGCTCCAATACTTGGAATTCGATGGAATACAATTTGGTTGATCGATGGTGATGGCACTTTGACTCTCGGTCATATCTTAGAGATAGGGCTCGATGACCAAGCCCCAAAACACTTTTCCGCTCCTCGTGGAATTTGGTGAGTGTTGCAGGTTGCATGTAACTGGAGCTTGGGGCGTTGGAGCTGGAGTCTGTCCTTCAAGACCACAACTTGATAAAATACAACAACTTTTGCATAAGGCCGAGAGCCAACTAAAAAGACCCAAAGTTGGTTAATAAAAGAAACCTTAAACCAAAATTGGCTTAATCAAATCAATCGCATCTCACTCAATAATCCATTGTCATTGATTTGTGCACGAACATTGCCACAATATATCAAAACATAATCCATCTGGAAAGATTATGAAGGCGTTGCAAGAATATCACTATTCCAGTAGTGTGTCTGTCGCAACCAAAGTCCAAAATTTAAAACTGTAAATTGAGTACTAACAGGCCCCATTATCTTAAACCCGACGCTCCAGATCCAATGCAACTAACTATTCACCCATCCTAGTCCCATTTTGAGTTTTACCGTGAGTTGCAACTCGCCTCCTCAAGTTGTTCAGGGATAAGTTGGTATGGAAATGCAACATGTTGGGACTGTCCATCACACTTTGTCATCTTGTGACTCCATTTTCCCTTTTTTTACAAAGGCACTGGTGCATTGGAGGTTGTGAACCTCTTGCATTGGGTTGTGAACCCTCCTAACCCTCAAACTAACATAACTTTGCTTATATTTGGTCAAAATCAACAAATAAATGGTCAAAATTACTTGTCTTGAAAAGATCTATCAATTTGTGGGATCAGAGTTTGGTTTTGATTAATATTTATTACTATTGTCATAAAAAAAAATTAAAAAAAAATATATATATATATATATACTCATTTTTCTCCTTAGGACAACAACCAGCTCAAACCCTCATTCTTTAAAATTCTGCTTTCTAGCCTTCAAATTCAGCAAGTGAATGGTGCATTCTATACCTCTCGAAAAGAGATTTAATTTGGCATATTCAACTTGCTGATTTGGTGGTTATTTATTGCTGTTGTAGAAAAAAAAATCTACAACCAAGTGGTTGTCATACAATCTTCAAAAGTCATTTATTTCAGCCTTCTGAAAGTGTGCAAAGTGTTTTCTAATCTTCTTGAGGTATTATCCAGTAGATTGTGCCTTATTATCTCAAGTATTTAGTGACCTCCATTGGTTGGTACATAAGTGTATTTTTTGTTGTTATAACTCTGCATACTCATATATTTGCAGCCATTGAAAGTTTGTATCAAGTTCCTAAAACATTGCTAATCCATTGGATAACTTGCTTGCATTATTGTGTATTATACCTCAAGATCAATTGGCTAGATTTGCAAGTCATCCTTTGCTGATATATAACTCTTATTGATGCATATATATTGTTTTTAAAATTTGCCTCAGATCTGATTCATAGGCCCATATTGTGGAAACAAGTAGCTGGTGCATTCTATTGTCTCATACAATCATTAGATAATCATTGGAATTGGCTTAGTGAATGATACAACCATCTATTGCATAAATTACAATTTGATTCTCTTTTCGATATGTCATTGTTGTTAGCCTAATATATGATCACATTGTGGATATCATTTAATGCTTGCAAGATTGCTTAACTAAAGGTGGAACTTGTCATAATATCATTGGTTTTGGATATATCTTTGACTGTTGGTTACTCTTTTGCAAGTGATCCTCTATTGGCATAGATTCCTTTGCTTATCCATCCATCCTTCCCTCTATACTAACCATCCACAAGTCTTGTATCATGACCCTTAGGGAATCCACAGGGGGTCACACGAAGTTCTTCCTGAGGTGATAATGGGTTGTAATTCCGGTTTTTGTCCAATTTTTTTTTATTGTGAAGGGATTTAGTACGATATACAACTTGTGAGATAGTAGGGTTGTCATGTGCGATCTTGAATTTCAGCATACCATGGAAAGGAAAGGCATACCATACCATACCATACCATACCATAACAACAAGACAAGGAAAGGAATAGAAATGCAAGGTCATGCAAGGCAAGGAAAGGCAATGAAAGGCATGGCATGGCATGGCTTGGCAAGGAAATGTATACCTTCACTTTCATACCATACCATACCATGCCAAGGTGTAATGCCCCCACTTTGGGACACGATCACAGTGCAGAGGCTTATGATGACCAAAGTAGCCAAATGGGTGTTATAGCGAGTACAGGGGTTATTGAGAGGCATTGTGATGTCCATCTTGCATTTATCATCATATCTCATCATTATGAGCCATTCCGCACAGGTTGGCTTTGGTTCCGTTGCATTCCAATGATTTCCATGATTTTGACTATTTTGAGCTATAAGTCGATTAAATTCTCTAAAGAGGTCATTTTGGGCACATTACTTGGAGGAACCTCTCAATGTAATAGCTCATTGGAATCGAGAGGAGAAACACTACAGGATGGGATGGCTAGAAGTAACTTTCAGTGGCCAGGGAAGCCACAAGGAGAGATAAGGCGCTTTTCAGAGGTAAAAAGGTTAATTAATTAATTAAAGTGATTTAATTAATTAATTAAATNAATTAATTAATTAAAGTGATTTAATTAATTAATTAAATATTAATAAAATGAAAGTCACTTTGGAGGGACAAGAGGAGCCAAAAAGTATAAAGGAAAGGCAAGGGCCTCTACTCATTCATTCGTGTATGATTATCTTTTGATATCTGGTTTTTAACTAGTGAACCCAGCATTGGGGGTTTTGAGGGTTTTGACTTAACAAACCCTAGAGGATGATTCAGTGGTGAAAGATTCCACCTAGCTTGTCCCAAGATTGGTATTGGAGATGCAATACTCTCCCACACCATTCTTTCCAGATCTAATCAGTTGCAGGAGAATTCTACATCAGTTGCAGGGGCAGAGAGAGAGAGGGTGCACCAGCTAGCGTTTCCAGCAATAGGGGTGCACCATTCATTGAGGGAGGATTTGTCATAGCTGAGGAGAGGTGATTTTGGGATTTCCAGGTATTGGGTTTCCCTTGCAGGTGTTATAGAATTATTCTTGGTGGAATCCAAAGGTGTTTTGGTGGTGGATTCATCAGTATTGAGAGTGGGACGATTTCTCAAGAGGAGGGTGCACCACATCTTAGAGGATAGCTAGATATAAGGATCTAGCAGGTATTTGGCTTAGTTGAGCACTTGGGTTTTCATTTCCATGCCCCGATCTATCATTCTAGTGTATTGTTGGAGCTATTGGAGGTCTCTAGGAGAGAGGCTAAATTATTAGGATTTCATCCATCCAGGAGGGCGCACCATACATTAGAGGAGGTTGAGATCCATAGGGTTTGAAAGTGACCTTGGAGATTCGGGCACCTGGGTTGTTCTTCCCATCACTTGATCTATTGTTTGGTGTCTTTCTTGGGGAGATTGGACACATTTGGCGGCAGGGCCGAATTGTTGAGGAGCTTTAGCATTCCAGCAAGACGTGGCATCATCCAGTTAGGACTTCTGCACTTCATATGGCTAGATCTACCTTGGTATTGGTCTTCATCTCTTATCCAGCCTTTGGAGGCTCATTTTATATTGTTGGGAGATTTTTGTAGTAGCTCATACTTCTAGCCATCTGTTGAGCATTCCAGATCGGCATCTTCATTGTAGCAGGTTCCTTTATTTTATGAATAAAGTCATATTTGAGATGTTTTGGCTTGTCTATCATATTGCATATGGTTGAGGTATGTTCCATGGTTATATCTTCCTTTTATTTTCTATAACACACATATAAACATATCAGTAAACCCTAAGGATGAAATCAAGAGGCCATTCAGTAAGTAAACACATGTAAACAAGTAGTTCAGTGAAGTGTTTGATGAAATACCACAACCAATAAAAGTTTAAAAAGACACATAAACCGTGATTATCCTAGCATAATGGCTTGGGATCATTACAGTGGTATCAGATATTAGATTCCTGCTAGCCCGTGGGAATTAGCACATGTATGCAGAGCCTTAGAGGGGTCTTTCATAAGAGGAAATGGATATTGAGGATTTTACTAGAGAGGTTGTACATAGTAGATGGGAATACTACTACGACCTTAGTGAGGAAACTAGGGCCTTAATAACCTTCCGATAGTATTTATCCTTGAAATATCCTAGATGGAGCATAGAAGAGATTACATTCTAGGTCAAACAAGTAGAGGAATACATGGCCACAACAGCTATATGGAGGGAAGCACAGAGAAACCCCACACCCATTAGGAGCATGCATCTTTGCTACAGTTGCAAGGTGCCTTGGGAACCAGATCATAGGTGTAGGGGTAAGGATAAGAAGCATATTGTTGAGGTACGAGAGGATAGTGATGATGAGGCATGTGAGGATGGATCGATTGAGGCTTACCTAGAGCAATCCGATGATGAGAGTGACTCTAGCACACAGGCTAGTGATAGTGACTCTTGTATAGAGGATGTTGCTACTAGCACGCTTGAGGAGGATGATGACCCTTGTGTAGTGGATAGGTGGTTGGATGGTCAGGATGATAGAACCAATGTCTCAGCAGACATATCACATACCATAGATGACCTTACACCTCATTCGAGTGGTGACACTAGTGAGGATTCACACGTGTTATCACCTAGAGATGATGAGCTTTCTATGATGGTCGTGACACATATGTCACCCTTCCAGACACCCCTTATAGCCACGTCACATGAGGAGGTCAGTGGCATGTCAGATAGGGATGAGGAGCCTTGTTTGAGGGATTCACACCAAAGACATGTAGATCCACCGATCTAGAAGGAGATACATGGAGTACAGACAGGGGACCTTACACATACATATCAGCCTAAGGAGATTGAGTCATGACTTTTGGAGACTCCATTAGTTGAGCATATTGTGGATGTTGATAGGGTGATGGAGCACTTACTTCCAGGATCATCTTGCATTGATGAGGATGCACTCTTTATTGGCCAGGTAGACCATGGCATGTGTTTGGATACATCAATATGGGATCCAGGCGCAAATGATAGTAGCAGGGTGAAAACACAGGAGGATACAGTTGCTCATACAGGATACAGTTTGATTCATAGGGAGATAGCACCTAGTGATGAGGTATAGTGGTAGACAGGAGGACCTAGAAGCACAGTAGTCAGTAGGTAGTTTGGCATGTTATCTTATGCAGAGAATGTTTTTGGGGACTCCAGAGTTGACATTAGAAGGACTAACACTAGCAGTGAAGGATATGAGGTGGCACCTCAGCATGACCATGATCACGAGTCACACCACTTAGCAGCACAGTTGAGAGTTAGTGATTATATGATCATGGCAGCCATTAGACGTATCAATGACATGCATGTAGTGATGGCAGATTACTGTTGGAGAGCATCATAGGCACATGGTAGTTCAAATGAGGGATTTGCCATGGATGATTTTCAAAATCTCAAGGGGAGAGTATCTATGATGAGGACCGATTACCAGCAGTTGTTGACTGACAGTGACTACTTATTGAGGATTGGTGAGACATATCATGAGGCTCTGAGGGAGCAGGAGATGGAGGTGGACAGACTTACTTAGGAGTTGGAGAGCACTCGGGGATTCTTCAGAGGTACACAGACAACCCTTTAAGAATCAAAGTCTAGATCATATGAGTCTCTTGAGGAGATTCGTCAGAGATCCACTTCGTCTGTCTTAGTGGACACTCAGATGTATCAGTTAGTCACATTGATAGAGGATGTTGGTGATCTAGTAGAGGAGCACCAGTTGATGGAGGACACTTCTATTTGTGTTTTGAGAGTGGTTGACCTCCATGTAGAGGTTGATCCAATAGTATGCCCATGATCTATGATGTACCATGAGTCTACGGGAGACGACATGAGTATGTCGGAGCATACAGTGATGAGTGATATCTCACAGGTACATGTTGAGACATATGATGGGATTCAAAGGGGTGTACTACCTTGCAGGGAGGATACACATTTAGGGGAGTATGCAGATGCCACTCCTTTGTAGCAGCATATGGTCATGAGATCTCACCTTCACAGTTTCAATAGCTGCATGAGTGATGGGAGATGGAGATTGGTTTACTAGAAGTTGGAGGAGTTACTTCTAGTTGTACCTGATGATTTGGGTTTAGTGAGGGCTACAGGCGAGCAGTTATCAGGGGTACAGGTAGACGTGCTCTTGTTCAAGTCCTTTGGATTGACCAAGGAAGGTGTTATTTTTCAGCCCTACCATCAGCTACAGATGTCTCTGTTACCTTTTCCTGACACTTTTATCATGGACAACAGAATGAGGAAAGATACACAATGGCAGAGGGCATGGGGAGTGCTTAGGTTAAGGCCACATGACATGAGTATCTTTATGGCATCTAGTTGGATAGAGATGGATCGTCAGCGGCATCCAGCTGAGACTTGGTGTGTGATAGAGAGAATCATGGGCCAGGTGATAGAAGATGAGCACAGAGGGCTTATGACAATGATCAGTCTCACACAGGAGTAGTTAGAGGGGATTGGAAGTGATAAACTTCCAAGTTTGCCATGGGATCCAGGAGTTTGTTTTGTTAGCAGGATGTTCATGTTGACCTAGGTTGCACCAGAGATCCACACACTCCACAATGGTTTGGTTTGGAGTGGGCCTGCAGGTACTTGTCCTAGGGGGTGAGACCTTTTCTCCCACTTGATCATCATGATAGGGAATGGAGATTTTTGGACAGGCACTTCTTCTACAGAGGCATCTTTATTGATACAGTTTCTGGACAGCAGGTCCAATGGTCATAGGTATTTTAGCTAGAGGACCCAGGAGAGGAGGACTCAGGATGTATGCAGGGGTCAGATAGTCATGGTCAGAGAAGTGCAGGGCCAACAGGATGATCTTCAACAGAGGTTAGCATGGGACCCAGGGATTGCAGGGTTGGGAATTTCATTGAATGATAGAGGCGAGTGGACCTTTGCAGGGGGAAGTTGTTCTAACTTTCCATTGAGCTTCAGTGTTGAGAGGAGTGCATCGCTTGCGGGTGTCTCATGGAGGTCTTGCAGCACCTCATTCTGGAATCAACATGTGCAACTGATGGAGGTCGTATGGATCTTGATAGAGACTTGGAGGGTGGATTCATTCCGATATGAGGCCATGTGTCATATGCAGGAGACTTTCGAAGTTGGTATATTTCAGGGTTATGCTTCCTAGGAGCTAGCAATTGATGACTTGATATGGGACCTAGGGGGTAGAGTGTATGAGTGTTCATATTTGGATGGGTTCTACTATGTATCTCATAGGTGGACATGGGATCCTTGTATTTAATTTGAGGGTATTTGGTTATTTCTTGAGGACAAGCAATTTTCTAGCAAGGAGGACTGTAATGTCCCCACTTTGGGACATCATCACAGTGCAGAGGTTTATGATGACCAGAGTAGTCAGATGGCTGTTATAGTGAGTACAGGGGTTATTGAGAGGCATTGTGAGGTCCAGCTTGCATTTCTCATCATATCTCATCATTATGAGCCATTCCGCACAGGTTGGCTTCAGTTCTGTTACATTCCGATGATTTCCATGATTTTGACTATTTTGAGCTATAAGTCAATTAAATTCACTCAAGAGGTCATTTTGGGCACATTACTTGGAGGAACCTCTCATTGTAATATCTCATTGGAATCGGGAGGAGAAACACTACAGGATGGGATGGCTAGAAGTGACTTTCAGTGGCCAAGGAAGCCACAAGGAGAGATAAGGTGCTTTTCAAAGGTAAAAAGGTTAATTAATTAATTAAATAAATATTAATAAAATGAAAGTCACTTTGGAGGGACAAGAGGAGCCAAAAAGTGTAAAGGAAAGGCAAGGGCCTCTACTCATTCATTCATGTATGATTATCTTTTGATATCTGGCTTTTAGCTAGTGAACCCAACATTGGGGGTTTTGAGGGTTTTGAATTAACAAACCCTAGAGGATGATTCGGTAGTGAAAGATTCCACCTAGCTTGTCCCAAGCTTGATCTCGAAGATGCAATACTCTCCCACACCATTATAGTTCCAGATCTACTCGGTTGAAAGAGGATTCTACATCAGTTGCGGGGGCAGAGAGAGAGGGTGCATCAACTTGGGTTTCCAGCAAGAGGAGTGCACCATTCATCGAGGGAGGATTCACCCTAGATGAGGAGAGACGATTTTGGGATTTCCAGGTATTGGCTTTCCCTTGCAGGTGTTATAGAATTATTCTTGGTGGACTCCGAAGGTGTTTTGGTGGTGGATTAATCAGTATTGAGAGTGGGATGATTTCCCAAGAGGAGGGTGGACCACATCTTGGAGGATAGCTAGATCTAAGAATATATCAGGTATTTGGCTTAGTTGAGCACTTAGGTTTTCATTTCCTTGCCCCGATCTATCATTCTAGTGGATTAGTGGAGTTGTTAAGTGGAAGGTTAAGTTGATCTAGAAGCTGAACTGGTAAGTGCTTTAAGTGAATTAAGAAAAGTGAGAAGGGAATGCAAACATTTTAAAAGAGAAATTGAGAATCTAGAATTTGAATTACAGAAATCAAATGGTTTGATTGATAGCACTGAAATCATGGTAGTTGACTTAAAACTTAAAATAGAAGAGGCTAGAGTGACTGAAGAAGCTCTAACTAAAATGATTGCAGAAAATGATAAGTGTTAGCGATATTTCTTGTAAGGGGGGCTAGAATGCAAAAGAAGGGGTTAAAAACCCACTTGTCCAAAGTTTCGGGCGACAATGCGCCCGTGGTAAGCAGCGAGCAAGTCCGAGCGGTCCAGATTTGAGAGCCTAGATCGACGGTGCATATTGGATTCCGGACCCCCCTGCTTTTCTAC
>SNQJ01S0049052.1:15056-47261 GCA_010110895.2 Picea sitchensis | reverse complement strand
TCAAAAGGAGAGAAGGTAGGTACATTGTATTTATATACTGGTAATATTGACTCTTCTATCTCTTTAGCTTCTAAAGGAGTGGATAAATCACTGTGGCATCATAGGCTCAGACACATGAGTGAGAAGGGGATGCAGATACTTCACAAAATAAATTTGTTTCCAGATCTTAAACAAATTGATTTGGATTTCTGTGAGCACAATATTTATGGAAAACAAAAGAGAGTCAGATTTCTCGGAGTTGGAAAAGAAAAGAAGAGTGAAAGGTTAGAGCTTGTGCATACATATGTATGGGGACCATCTCAGGTATCATCTCTTGGTGTCTCTCATTATTTTGTTACTTTCATTGATGATGCAACTAGAAAAACTTGTGTTTATTGCATTTGACAAAAATTTGATGTTTTTTATACTTTTAAGAAATGGAAAGCTTTGGTTGAGAATAAGAGAGGAAAAAGGTTGAAGTTTCTCAGATCGGACAATGGAGGTGAATATTGCAGCAAGGATTTTGATGATTATTGTTCATACCATGGGATTTGTAGAGAGAAAATAGTTCCAGGAACACCACAAGAAAATGGTGTGTCAGAAAGGATGAACATGACAGTCATGGAGCATGCAAGGAGTATAGATTGCATGATGGGTTTCCCTTACAGTTTTGGGCATATGCTGTAAATACTGATGTTTACTTAATAAACATAGGACCTTCAATATATTTGGATGGTTTAATTCCAGAGGAGGCATGGACAGGTAAAACGGTAAACTATTCTTTTTTGAAGACTTTCGGTTGTGAAGCATTTTTTCATATTGATAAAGAAAATAGAACAAAGCTTGAGGAAAAATCCAAGAAGTGTACCTTTATTAGATACGGTGTTAATGATTTTGGTTATCTCTTATTGGATTATGAAAATCACAAAATAATTAGGAGTAGAGATGTAATATTCAATGAGAAGGTCATGTACAAAGATCAATTGTAGGGAAAGAAACAGGAAAAAGAAAAACCAGAATACACACTGCTTGATGAGATCGCTGAAAAAGAAATTTCAAAGGTACCAGAAAATCAAAATGTACAACAACAGGAGAAGAAGGTACCTCAAACTCCTACAAGTGTGGTTAGAATATCTATCAGGTTAAGTAGATCCCCTGAATGATACTCTCTTTCATTGTATTATTTATTGTTGAATGATTCTGGTGAACCAGAATGTTATGAAGAGGAAATGCAGGTAGACACTAAAAATAAGTGGGAGAAAGGCATGAAAGAGGAAATGGATTCCTTGGTAAATAACCATAATTGGGACTTGGTTCAGTTCCCTGCAGGAAAAATAGCATTGCAGAATAAATGGGTTTACAGGTTGAAGGAAGAAGATGGAGGAAAAAAACAGTATAATGTTAGACTTGTTGTAAAGGGGTTTTCACAAAAGAAAGGTATATATTTTGATTAAATATTTTCTCATGTTGTTAACATGAATTCAATTAGGACTATTTTAAGTCTTGTGGCAGTAGAATATTTTCATCTTGAACAGTTAGATGTAAAAACAACTTTTATCCATGGAGATTTGGATGAAGAGATTTATATGCAACAACCACAGGGGAATTAGGTCAAAGGGAAATAAAATTTGGTATGCAGGTTGAAGAAGAGTTTGTATGGCCTAAAGAAATCTCCAAGGAAGTAGTATTTGAAGTTTGATAGGTTTATGACAGAACAAGGTTATAGTAGATATCATTCGGATCATTGTGTTTATTTTAAAAGGATAGAAAATGGAAGTTATATTATCTTGTTATTGTATGTAGATGACATGTTTGTTGCAGGGTCTAATGTGTGGGATATAAATTTTCTAAAGAAGAAATTATCTAATTCATTTGCGATGAATGATTTGGGTGCTGCAAAGAAAATCCTTGGTATGAGAATAACAAGACACATGAAAAATCGCAAATTGACATTGTCTCGAGGTGAGTACATAGAGAAGGTGTTGGAGAGGTTTAGAATGCAGAATGAAAAACTAGTAAGTACCCCTTTGGCTAGCCATTTCAAATTAAACAAGGAAATGTGTCCCAAGACACAGGAGGAGATAGAAAACATGTCCAGGGTCCCTTATTCATCAGCAGTTGGCAGCTTGAAGTATGTGATGGTTTGCATAAGACCAAATATTTCACATGCAGTGGGAGTTGTGAGAAGGTATATGAACAATCCATGTAAAGAACATTGGTAGGAAGTAAAGTGGACTCTTAGGTATTTGAGAGGTACTTCTACTCATGCATTATGCTTTAGAGGTTCAGACATTGTTCTACAAGGATATGTTGATTCATATATGGCAGGTGATAAAGATAGCAGGAGGAGCACCACAAGGTATGTTTTTATTGTAGGTGTAACAACAATAAGTTGGATTTCAAAACTACAAAAGGTTGTTTCACTTTCAACAACAGAAGAAAAGTATGTTGTTGCTACAAAGTCTAGTAAATAAATGATTTGGTTACAGAGGTTTATGGAGGAATTGGGAAAGAAGCAGGAGAATAGAAGGTTGTACTATGACAGTGAGAGTTCCATTCATCTTGCAAAGAAATTATCCTTCCATTCAAATAATAAGCATATACATCTCAGGAACCATTTCATACGATCCATCTTGGAAGATGGACATCTGAAGTTGGAAAAGAAACATACTAGCCAGAATCCTAAAGACATGTTAACAAAGGGAGTAACCAGGGAGAAACTGAGTTCCTTCTCAGTTTTAGTTGGTCTTCAAGCATGAAGGTGAAGATGAGAAATTTGTCAAGTCCAAGAAGGATCATATTCCAGCATATACAATAGCAGTGGAGTTGTTGTGATCAGTATCCAAGTGGGATATTGTTGGTTGTGGAGCTTGATTATCTTCCTGATTCAAAGGTCTTTGTTTTCAGCCATGTTTATACCCCATGAAGACTGTACACCCCTCCACACAAGGGGAATGGAAGGGTGGCTTGTCCCCCCTATGGGGTCCGAGGGGCTCATCCCCTTTACCAGGGGGTCTAGGGGAAAGTGGGCCCCCAGTGGGGGTTTGGGGGATGCGTCCCTTGATGGGGGTTCGGGGGCGAAGCCCCCGAAGGAAAATTTCCTTGTAAATGTATATTGTAATTTCATAGTAAATCTGGACTATTCATTATAAGGTCACAGATCTAATGGTAGAAGTTATGTTGGGTTCTTTTTCCCTAGAAGGAAACCCTACTTTATGAGGGAATTGTATTGTGGTTGTGTATCATTGTGAATATTGTATTATGAGAGAGGAGACTATGAGAGAAATAAGAGGAAGTTACAGTGGGTGTGTTGTAGGTTGTATCCCTTCATTTTGCTGGATAATAAAAAGGAAGGACCTGGAAATTTCTATGGTGGATGTAGCCCACACTGAGTGAACCACATATATCTATATCTCTATTGTATTATGTATCTTCTGTCTTTATTTCTGCATTTGTTTTATTTTATTGTTATGTGATCCTATTTTTCTAACAGGCATGGAAATGGCATGGCTTGGCAATGACATGACAATGGCATGGCATGGAAATGGCATGGCATGGAAATGGCATGGCATGGAAATGACATGGAAATGGAAAGGCATGGCATGGAGTGGCTTGGAAAGGCATGGAAATGCTATGGCATGGAAATTCATGGCATGGAAAGGCATGGCAAGGCATGGCAATGGCATGGTAAGGCATGGAAATGGAATGACAAGGAAAGGAAATGAAAGGCAATGAAAGGCATCGCATGGAAGGACATTCAAAGGCAAGGCATGGCATGGCATGGAAAGGCAAGGCAAGCCAAGACAATGCAAGGACAAATATAACATCCCTTAAAACAAGTAATCATTATTTGAAAGGGGGATGAAAATGCAAGCTTAAAATAGGGTTTAGATAACAAATGTTTGTTGAAATGTAAGATGACACATGAAAACCATACAATATTCAAGACATCAAGCCCTAGAGGCCTGAAAATTATGACAAAAATGTAATAAAAGGTGTCAAGGTGTATTCCAAGGGTTTAATTGCAAAGCATGGCAATGGCACGACATGAAAATGGCATGGCAATGTTTCTTTTTTTTATTATTCTTGTTTCATTGCAACCCACATTTTGATTTGACTTTTTCCTTGACTAATTTTATGGAACGTTATATTTATTGTTATATAGGTTAAAATGGGAAACTACATGACAAGACATGAGAAGCTACATGACAATGACATGGCATGGCAATGGCATGGCAATGGCATGGCAATGGCATGGAAATGGCATGGAAATGGCATGGCATGGCATGGAATGGCATGGAAATGGAAATGGCATGGCATGGAAAGGGATGGAAATGGCGTGGCAAGTAATGGAAATGGCATGGCATGGAATGGAATGGAATGGCTTGGCAATGGAACGACAATGGCATGGCATGGAAAGGCATGGCATGGAATGGCTTGGCAAGGCATGGAAATGCCATGGAATGGAAAGGCACGACAATGACATGGAAATATCAATGGCATGGCAATGGAATGCCATGGAATGACTTGGAAAGGCATGGCAATGGCATGGCAAGGCATGGCATGGCAATGGCATGGCATCATCAGGTTTGTGGGATTGGGTTGGGAGGGTCCTTTGTCTCCTTGTGTACTCTAACTATAATATTCCAAATATAAAAAGTATGCAGAACATAAATAAAATGCTAGAAATGGCAGATGAACAGAAATATAACCAGAACAACACCACAATAATACTGAAATGATAACAGAATAACACCAGAAAGAGCACTTCGACTACTGAGAGCAATGTTCACTTGCCTCTTCGAGGAGGCAACCTCCAGTCGAGAAGAGCTCTATTACAATAATATCCAAGACAACAGTTCTCATACCCTCAACTCATATTTATACTAAATATGTCTATCAAAAGAACCATCTAGAGGAAGATCCTTCTAGAAGCGGAAGCTTCTATTAGGTCTTCTTAGATTTGACTTATTCTTCCTTATTGCTTGGACTTATTAATATTGACCTTTATTACATTAGAATATATTATTCTACCTACGTGAGGGGTTAGGTCCCTAACACTAACCCAAAAATTGGGTAGGAGTGTGCAATAAACTCTCATATATGGTGAAGGGAAAATAATAATGGTTTCAAGTCTCCCTAGAGGAAATTTGGTAGCATAGCATTAATTTCTATGATGTGTCAAGAAATATAACCTCAAAACCATTATTTGTAGGTGGAAAATGATACCCATTCTAATATCTAGTTTCCATGTGAACTCTCTCATTCTATTGATCAAAATCAATAAGTATAGTGGACATCATGGAAGATTGAATAAATGTTATTAATAATTGATGGGTTTAACAAAATTTGCATATACCCACTACACAAGCTAAACAAACATGAGTGCATTAATGAGTCATTGACTAGTATTTTTGGCATTTATGAAGGGTTACACATAAATCAAATGATTTTATATATTTCATGCATAGAAAAAGGGGAAAAATGTGTGTGCCCTAGAAATTGGTCAAATTATGGATTGAATCAACTAAGAAACTAACAACTAGGATTCTCAAAGGAATGTCAAGGGAAGACTAGGGTCAAGGTTTTGTCCTAAGGAGACTAGGAATACTAGGACTTATACCTACAGGAGGAAAGAAACACTTTTATCATGTAGCTCTAGTAAGAGAAGAAGTTAGGGTTTTGTGGCATTTTAAAACCCTAGTTCTACCTAATGTGCTTGTTATCGAGGGAGTTTATCTTGTACAAGCATGGGATACAAATGTAGGTTCCAAAAAGGACTTACCATTGTGTATGCTACATTTTTTATCATCTCTAATGGAGTGAGCTATTGGATAATGTTATCTTATGGTTTCCATCGCTAGGGTTTAAAGAACTCAACTTCTAACAACCCCTGATAAGATATTGGTAGGTGCATGTACTTCATATTCAAAATATATACGAAGTGTTTGGGTTGTCCAAATGTTGTGTACTTGCATAATTGAATTTTAGCTTATGTCATCTTTATAATTGAGTAATTATAGTACTAGTTATGGAGGTTAATTTGACATAACATTGAGTTGATATTGTTAAGTGATTTCAAATTATGTAGAAGATAAATGAGAAAATTTATTTCTATAATAAATTATTGTAATATGCCATTTTTAGGTCACAATGTTTTCAAGTGACCACTATTTGAGTGTGGATTGTCAATGGATTTAGATGGAGATAATTCAAGAAGTAGTCCATGCATTGTTGGTTGTGAGTTAGAATATTTGTGGATAATTCAGAAGGAATGATCTATCGATGATGTAGAGATACATGGTTGATTAGCAAGCAATGCTACTTGAGAAGCATTAATTGGTTATGGATTTAGCACTTAGCAATCAATTCCACCACAAGGTATTTGTTAATGAATAACGTAAGTATTTATAATCACTTTTGAAAAAATCAAGGGATTAATACACATGAAATTCATACGATTTGAAATTCAAACACTTTGAAATTCATACAACAAATTCCCTAACATAAAAACATCCATATTGTGGACTAGATACAAAATGGTAGTAGTTGGTCAATCATTTACCACTGCAGCCCTCAAGAGAATCCTGGAAATAGTATTTATTCTCTTGCTCAAGGATGCACCTCGAGAGATTCTAGGCATGGGCGTGCTTCGACACTTTGGAGACTGCACAAAGAATAAACATTGTTATAATTTTTTTTCCTAAATGAATTAATAAACATGCAAAATTATACTTTGTAAGTTAACCTAAGACAACTCACTGCATATGCTACTATCATTCATGAGGGTGTTACCCTCCTCCATGACCCCAGGCTCTCTGTGATGCCACCTTCCATTAGTTACAAGAATCAAGTCAAGAAAATTAAACTAATATGTGTAAAATCAAATTCATGAAACATAAAAATTATCATCAATGCATTATCTCACCATGAATATCTCATGCCTCGATGGAAATTCACTGGTATATGGAGCACTAAATTGTACAACCTGCTCCAAGCCTACCTCTATTATGGCAGTCTCATTCGATGGGGCCAATGGAAATGTTGGGGATGGGTTGCGATGGTCACCCATAGGCTATACTAGTGATTGCAATTCTCTAGGCCTGGAAAAAGGTAACCCAAAAGCAACACTCAGGTTCCCAGGGAGTGCAAGAGTACTATAGCTAGAAAATATATCTACAACATGCATACATATTAATAAAATTGAACTATTAGTACCAACTAGTAAATTCAAAAACATAAACACAAACAATTTTAGAATGATATGATATTTAACTCTACACATGATACTTGTGATGCAAGTGACTTTTCCATCCTAGATGGATAGTCCCCGACATCGCCTACTCCCAAATCTTGTAGAAACATGAGAACATTAAAAATTTGAGTGTGCCATAAAATAAAGAAATGACTAAGGTGAATTTATCATATGTGACACATACTTGAGTGTGAGGTGCACCCAATGAACAAGAAACCTCTATTGTTGCATCAATGTTGGGGCTAGCCACTAATGCATACATCGGCGTAGAGGGTCTATTGTTAAGATGTAACAACTACAAAACAACATATAATGAAATATCGATATAAATACACATAATAAAAAATAAATATATAACAATGAAGAACATAAAGAGGGTTATGATACTAACTTCCTCTATGAAGTTATGCTATCCATTGGGATCTATAGGCCCATAACATGTTTTCTCGCAGCTCGGGCATCTGTGAGGTTCACATGGATGGCGGATATGTCCATGTGCCCTCTCCTCACTGTAATTTGTCATGCATGTTGAACCATCAACCCCTCTATCAATGTCACTGGTAGACACCTCATGCCCAGATAGTGAAAAAAATATATTATGTTGCACTAGGCTATGACTCTATGATGAAATCGCTAGCTTTACCTATTGCAAGCTCTCTGCAACAGAAGGATGTTGGGTAGGGGGGTCAGTCCCTCGCCTGGGGGGGAAAGGACCTAACACAAGGTCGTGCCTGGCATGCTCTTGGTCATGTGTAGATCCTAGACCCACCCCCTAGAATTCTCCAATGTCAAAGTAGTTGACATGCTTACCCATAATAAACTCAGCCCAGAATTTTCTCATAAAATATAAGAGCACCTCCATGTTATTGCAAGGAGGTTTATCAAAAACCATATACCACATATCCATCCAATCTTGACTAATATGGGGATGGATGCACCAATTAATGGAGATGTGTTTCTTGTTCAATGGTAGTTCTTGTCCAATTCTAGGATCCCTAAAAATAGACAATATTTGTGGTTTTCAAATGCCCATCTCTTTCACTTGGTTTTTGTCCAAACCAGTGTTGTAGTACTCATACATTCTTGCCCTATAATCATAAATATAGGTCAATTTCCCTTGGGCACTTGCAATCGAATTCACAATGATGTCCAAAGAAGTGGTCAAGGAGACTCTGCTAGGCTCTCTAGTATCCCTTAATTGTTCCTCAAGGGTTCTTAATATAGCCAACCCCTCTTCAATTTGAGTGTTTACATTGGGTGGTTGTGGTGGGTTAGGGTTTTGATATTTTTGGTTTTCTTTTGAGTGGTTTACATTGTATCAGGGTTCCATTATATTATATATGCTACAATTTAAAAGCTATAGCATCTAAATTAGGTTGGTTTTTTAATTAAAATACAAAATTACAAAAAAAAAATATTTTGATTCTTGAAAGAAAAAAAATAAATTGTAAATGACTAAATTGAGTTAAAATATGATAAATTAAACATACCAGGACAAGATCCTCCCTCTCTAGCTCCTCTCTAGATCATCAATTCGCTCAATAAGAGTAGAAACGTGAGCGCAATTTGTGCACAATGACCATAAATCGCACTCGCGACCTCTTTTAAAAAAATATCAGTAGGAATGTGCACACGTTCTTTCCACTAAACCTACGTGGCATGCCTCGTGGAGGTTTGGATGCCTCCAAACCTAAGGCTTTAGGAACACGTGCACATTCTTTCGAGTGCACTTTCCTATTGCTTGGCTTGCCACTTTTTCGGCCATGAACTTCTTGCACTTACCATAACGTGAACTTAGGAAATTTAGTATAAGTATGGATGAGTGTGTGAAGTGAGGTGGAATATGATATTGTAACATTTCATAGGAATAAAAATGTAAATTTATTAGAATGTGTTTAAATATTTAGTGATATAACATATTTTTTTGAGTTTAGGGTGGCAGGGTGGTGTTAGGGTGAGTTGAAGTTCACTGAGGATTGGTGTCCTCATTCTTTGTAACAAGTTGGTGCCTAAGAGGATTGGTGTCCTCATTATTCGTGACAAGTTGGTGCCTGAGAGAATTGGTGTCCTTGTTATCTGCGACAAGTGGGTCCCCGATGAGCTGGAAATTATAACTTGTAAGTCGATGCTTGCATAAAAACATAAAGATGTTATGAAAGTATTTTTGTACTGTGTTCTCTGTGTTGTTTTGATTTATGCTTGTATCTATCATTAAGTGTGCACTTCTAAATAATTTAGATGACTACTTCGATTTCTGCTTGTATTTGTCATTAAGTGTGCATTTATAAATAACTTAATTGGTTGAAAGGAAAGAAAAATACAGAAGTTAATGCAATATTGTTCACGGCTCCTCCCCCCCAAACCCCTCCTCTCTTAGTATTGTTGTGAGTATCAACATCAAGTATGTCAACAACAACTTGGATGAAGTGATTTCGTACAAATATCTCATAATGGATCTTGATTATAGGCTCAATGGGAACTATAACATTGAGAAAATAAATGGAAGTGGAAAGTTATTGTGGGTGAAAATAATTATAAATCAATGCACCTTTGGCTATGGGATAGAAGAAACTCCTCTTTGACTTCCAAAGGAAGAAACACAAATTCTTAACCATTAGGCCCAAGCTGTACATATTCTTAACCATTAGGCCCACTCAAATGCACATTATTCATAACCACTAGGCCCACTCAAATTGTACATTAATCTTGATATAAATAACTCTTCTAAACTTTTAACTTAAAAACCATAATCATTTTAATGTAATTATTTTAATTTTTTTTATATTAAAAAATTCCAAAACAATTAAGTAATTTTAAATAAGTCAGATAAAATTTCATTATCAAAGTTCTTATCAGCAAAATTACTAAAAACAAAGTTTCATTCTCAAAATTAATTATCTGAAGGAAAGAGTGTCATTATGGTGATTGTTGATAGAGTAACCAAATATGCACACTTTGCACCCAACTAAGCTAGTGCAGTTGCCACGCGTCATGGAGGCAGGTTCCAGCTGCATGGCATTACAAGGTATTGTAAGTGATAGAATCCATCTTCTTTAGACACTTTTGGAAATGAAATTATTTTCTTTTTTAATTACTCAATTGGCTCATAGCTCATCTATCATCCTCAATCGATGGACAAACCAAGATAGTGAACAAATGTCTGTAAGGATACCTTAGTTGCTTTGTCCTCACGATAAACAAGCACAATGGTTGAAATGGTTACCCTTGGCGAGAATGGTGGTACTTCCTTTCACCTTGCAACAAAGCCAGTACCATTTATGGCACTTTATGGATACCACTCCTTCCATCACTTCTTCTCTAAAAAGAAAAATCTAAGTTCAAGCAGTGGAAGATCGCCAGAATCAACAACAAGTTCTACAAATCTTAAAGGTTTAGCGACCATGAAAACAAAATGTCATGAAACAACAAGCAAATCAACATAAATTGAAAGAAGTTTGAGGTAGGGGATTTGGTCTATTTTAGACTACAACCATACAACAGATGTCCCTCAAACTTAAGCCAAGAAGGATAATAAATTATCACCAAAGTACTATGGCCCCTATAAGGTGTTGCAAAAGATTGGTACTATGGCATACAAATTGGAGTACTGCGTCTTCAGTACACGGAGTTTTCCATGTTTCATGCTTAAAGAAGTTATAGGAGACGAGATCCCGATTCAAACTATATTGCGAGAACTTGGCGAGGAAGGAAAAAAATCATATTGGAAACTAAATCCATCACTGACACAATAATCCGCCAGCTGAGGAATATATCCATTTCAGTATCTCATTAAATGGAAAACTACCCGGTAGAATTCACTTGGGAAGATGAGTCTTTTACTCTGAGAAGCATCAGAGTTACTCAAGTGTTTAAGGACAACACTTGTCTCAAGGGAGGGCATGTTAGCCTAATATTGGCTCATTACCACTTAATTGGGGCATATTAGATTATTAATGTTATTTTATTTATATTGACTTGGGTTCATTAGTTGTGATATTAGATTGGCAATGTTATTTTATTTGCTCAGCCGACTTTAAATGCATTAAAGCCTCCTAGTCTCTATGAGAGACATTTTCATTTTAGATCATCATGGACTTGAACATTTAAGTGGGGTAAAGAGGTTGCCCCCTCGAGAAGAGGCTTATTATCTGATATTATCTCTTTCAAGAAGCGTTGAGTACTTTCTTGAGGGTTTTCTATGCTATATTGATGTTTGGTTCTAACAGAGTACCAACTCATATAAAAATAGATATCATAGTTGATGGGCGAGAGGAAGTATGCTTTTGGAGCATAAGGATGAAAGGCTATGTATACAAACACAGGAGTTTCAAGTTTGGCAATCAATTGTAGATGGATACGGCACCCATTTGTTCCACCAACAAGTGACAAAGTAGTGAAACTTCGGTGAGAATAATTCAAAGCCACAAATGCACTTACGAATGGTCACCAGTGATGCAATTTATTCACAAAGTTGCATTATAAATCTCTTCTAAAGAGATTTGGGACAAGCTTAGAAATATTTATGAAGGAGATTCTAAAGAGAAGTCAAAAAGCAAAGCTTCAAACTTCACAGTCGGTTAAGACAACTAAAAATGAAGGAAGATGAAAATATGCAGCCTACTTCTTACGATTCAATGAAACAGTGAATGAAATCATAGAGTTGGGAGAAGAAATCGAAGAATGTAGTGATTGTTCAAAAGGTACTAAAGATCTCTTCTATGAGAGATTCAACCCTAAGATATCGACACTAGAAGAAAGATGGATCTAAACTCAATAAGCATGGACCATACATGGAATATTCACGACATATGAGATGAGGCGAGCAGGAAAATCTAGATGTAAAATAAGCGGCCTTCAAAGCATCCAAAGATCAAAAGCAAAGGAAAAATGAACAAAGAAGAATATAGCGGCTGACAGGCGTCTCGAAAGATGATGAAGAAGTGGCAACTTCATCAAAAGACTAAAAAAAGGGAACCAACAACAGATATAAAAGTACACTTCCATTGATTTGTTTTAATTAATGGTATTGGTCATTTTGCTAACAAATGTCCTCATAAGAAAGAGAAATGATGAAGGTTACTCAAAAGAGGACAAACATAAAAGGTAAAAGAACTACAAGAAAGTTTTTCAGAAAAACTTTTCACCAAAGACATCTCATGTGAACAGAAGATGAAGTGAGTGATAATTGAGACATGAAGGGTTCTATTCATGGCAGTGTAAGACTCCGATAAAGAAGACTCAGAAGAAGAATATGAAGGAAATCATATGAAGAAAAGAAATTGAAGAGGCAATTTGACTTAGAAAAATTAATAGTGTCATAGAAGTTATGGGAGAAGAGAAAAGAATAAAACAAAGAAACTACAAACAACAAAACTAGATGAAAAGAGCACTCAAGAACTAAGAACAAATGATTACAAATTTGAAGGTTCAAATAGAAGAAGATAAAAAGGTGAAGAAGCACTCAAAGAAACGATAGAAGAAAAGGACAGGATCGTGGAAACATAGGCGAGATTGTCACACTAAGAAAAGGATATCAAAAGAAAAATATAGAGAATAAACAAAATTCTGGATGACATTATTAGCAGTCAAAGTCTTATCTTGACAAAATGGGACTTAGATACAATCAGGAAGAAAATGGATCAAGCTCCGAAGAACAAGAGCAAGAAACAAATCAAAAAGTTATGCCCAAACAATCAAAGGGATAAAAATATACAAGGAAGATTCGGGGACACTCATAAGAAGATTCAGTTTTCATAATCAACAACAAATAGGCAGGCCTCAACAAGAAGAAGGATACATAAGAGAACCTCATTTCATAAAGATCTTCCAACCGGTGTCAAACTATATTTTTGGTTTATGTATACTTGTAATTTTGGACATAAAGTTGTAAATTGCATAGCTAACAACGGGAACAATAACTGCTTTGAGAGCCATACACAAAAGGGTTATTCAAAGAAGACCTAGTGAAACAGAGAAGAGAAGTTACAACAGGTTTGAATCACGAGCAAAGTGGAATGTTACAAATGTAACAATTTTGGACACATGGCCAAAATTGCAGAATGGCAGGTCCCTCCTAAGAAACCTCAACAAAGTCACAAACAAGAATCTGAGAAAACGACATGGATAAGAAATCAAGATAAATATAGCAATGAAGAACGCACAATCACTCTACAAGCCTAAGCAGAAGAAACATGGGATTTGGTATGTGTTGTGATGGATAATTTCAAAACATGAGATGGATGATCTCCTTTGGAAATGATGATTCATCCAAAATCATTGGAAAAAGAGCACTGATCGGGTGGGAGCAAGAATGAAAAGGCATATAATGTTCTACTAGTAGAAGATGAAACATAATCTTTTAAGTATGAGTCAAATGTGTGATACCAAAAGGTCATAAAGTTACTTCGATTCACAAAAGAGTTATTGAATGAAAAGAAAGTTCGGGGAAATTGGTTTATACAGCTTCCAGAACTTCAAGCAACATATATATGTTAGCGAAATTGGAAGTGAAAAGTGTTGTCTAGGAAAGGAAGATGAAAGTTGGCTATGGCATAGAAGAATGGTCACATGCATTTTGATAGCCTTTTCAAAGTCATCAAAAGCTGATGAGAAATGCCCCATATCACGAAACCAACCAACACTTTATGCAAAGCATTGCCAACAAGGAAAACAAACAAAGATCGAGGTTCAAATCAAAGGAATATTCAACAACAAAACCACTTGAAATTGTGCATACTAATCTGGTGGACCAACTACAACAAAGGCTTAAAAGGTGAGAGATACTTTATGTTATTCGGACATTGATTATACAAGAATATTGCAGTTTGTTTTCTCAGAACAAATCAGAAGAAAGCTACTGAAAATTTCAAGATCTACAAAATATTGAAAATGGTCGTTCAGGAATCAAATGTAAGATCAGATAATGGAGAATTCACCTCAAAGGAATTTATGGACCTCTTTGCGGCAATCATGGAATAAAAAGGAAATTCTACGTAGCTAGGACACCTCCATGAGAATGGAGTTGTTGAAGAAAGAATAGGATAGTACAAGAAATGAATCGAACAATACTAATGGATTCAAAAGTTGTGAGATATTTTTTGGACCACGAGGCAAATTCATCTGGCCAGTTCACATTCAAAAGCAGTAATGCTTTCGAAATCTTACTAATAAAACTCCACTCTGACTATGGAAAGAGGAAGACCATTAAATGGCAGAAGCACTTAGGAAGGTTTGGAAACAAATGCTACATCAAAAAGAGAAGATGGCGAAATGGGAAAGTTTGTTTCTGGAGTGGCGGACAAAGGAGACTATACTTGTTGGTTACTCAAGTACAAAGGAAAGCATACAAGTGTTACAATCAAGATTAACAAAGTTGTGGAAAGCATCGATGTAACAATTAATGAAACAGGCATACAGGAATCAAAGAAAGAAGAAAACAAATCAATGGAGCAAATTTTTGAAGAAGAAGATGAAAAAGAAGAGGAAGATGAAGATGAAGATGAGAATCGGCAGTAAAAAGAGCAGAAGTTAAATATGTCTAAAGACACCTAGCATATGAGTACTGAAGAATCATCCTTTAGGTCATATTATTGGAAACAAAGTTGCAGTAGTTGAGACTAGAAGATAAATCAGTTCACCAGAACAAACACACCTAGCACTCTTATCTACAATTAGACAACTTGTTTTGAAGAAACCGGCAAGGATGAATTTTTGGAATAAGGCCATGGATGAGGAATTGGATCAAATAGAAAAATGACGCAGGAATTGGTTCCAAGACCAAGAATAAAAATGTGATCGACACAAAATGGGTTTTCGGTAATAAATTGAATGAAGATGGGCCGGTTACAAGGAACAAAACTAGGTGGTATGTAAAGGATATGCACATATTGGAAGGAATCGACTTCGAAGAGACATATGCCCGGTTCGAGAATGGGCTTATCTATTGCTTTACAGCTTATGCATGCTCCAAAATGTTAAGTATATGAGATGGGCCCCGGTAAAATCGGCTTTTACGAGATGAGACGAGAAGAAGAAGTCATTGAACAACCAAAAGGATTTGGTTGTCAGAGAACACGAGACTATGTGTAAAATTAAAGAAGTCTTGTATGGTCTAAAGCAGAACTCCTAGAGCATGAGCACTCCGAGCTGAATAGTATCTGTGGCCGGCGAAGTTGAAAAAGAAGTCTGAGACAACAACCTCCTACATCAAAGGTAGAAGTCAAGGTAATATTTTATTAGTGAAGTTTGTGTTGATGATATTTTGGTAGCGATGATGACGGGTTAAGCCAGAAATTTTAAAAGACATGCGAGTGAATTTGATATCATTACTTGGAGAACTATCGCTTCTTTACGGGACTTGAATGCGTCAAAGCAACCAAGAATTTTTATTTCTCAAACCAGAATATATGTAGAAATGCTACATAAGAGTTTCGGAATGGAAGATTGGAAACCGGTTATCACTCCCATGCAAACGGTTACAGAGGATTGAGCAAAGATGATGATTCAAAGTCTGAATTGGTAATATAGGCAATGATTGTGACCCTACTATGTGATAGCATCAAAAACCGAGATGTAATGTCTGGCGGTTAGCAGAGTGGCACGGTTCAGCGACACCAAAGGAATCATGTGTATTAGCGGTAAAGAGGATCTTATGATATCTCAAAGGAACATAAAGTTTGGATTGTAATTTATCCAGAAGGAAAGGATCTATAACTTATGGCCTACATAGATGCATATTTGGAAGGTTGTATTGGTGACCGACGAAGCACCGGTGGAGTAGTGTTCTACTTAGGTGAGGTGTTTGGTATCATGGCTAAGAAAACAATCATCGGTATCTCTATCACAGCCAAAGCGAGTATAATGCGGCGGTAGCATGTTGTCCACGAGTTCTTTGGATGAAACAAGCTTGTGGTCTCTGAGGTTGGGTATGATGATCCCATTCAATATATTGTGATAATAAGTGCCGCTCGGTATCTCAAAAACCGGTGATGCACTCCAAGACTAACACATTCCAATCAAGTATCACTTTCTCTTTGAGAGACGGAGTTGTAGAAAAGAACATTAGAGTTGGTATGTGGGCACAAAAGAACAAGTGGCGAGACATGTTACAAAACCACTTCCACGGGAAGCCTTTGAATATCTTCACCAAATACTTGGAGTTATTTCTACTCCAAAATGAATGTTTTAATGTTTATCTTATATGTCTTAGATGTACCTGACACCATAAAGAGGGCGGTTTGTGGGGAAGCGTTGAGGATAGAAGGAATACGCTGCCATTGAAGAAAAGGGGAGAATTTATCAGATGCAGAGAGACGAGAGACAGGTTTTCAAGGAGAATAGTGATATGATTTTAGTGTTGCATCAAGTGTTTCCATCAATGCCAAAGGGAAGATTGTTGATTAAGGTTGGTTGTCATTGATGTCAACCCTTGAAGAAAGACCATTAGCACAAAGGTTTGGATAATGGAACAATAGTATTTGATGTAAATATGACTCATTATTGTTTTGTCATGGTTGATAGAAGTAAATATGGATGAAATAAAAAGTGGTCCCATATAGGTAGAAAAGCCCCTCCGGGAGAAAGGCGCTTTGTGGAGTAGAGAACATGCTTGTTATTGGAATAATGAGATGAGAGGAAAGGTAATTTATCGGGAAAATATAGATGGATAGTTCTTTTCATGTCATTTCTACAATTGGTATGTGGAATGTCACATAATTTCGCTGCGGTTAGAGTTATGGCCATGAGAAGTTGGAGACCCGAGGTTTGGGTAATGGACCGAGTTTGTTTGATAAGGTAACGAGTATGGAGTTATATATATATTTCACTTATAATACTATTCTATGGATAGTACATGTCATGCCTTTTAGTGGTATGTAGAGCGTCACACATAACTCCTCACGGTTTGAAGAGTTATGGCCTTGCAGTTGGAGGACCCTCTTATGTCATCTAGAAGCCCCAAAGGTCAAAGTAATCAAAGTGGTTAGAGATTTTAAAAAGGTAAAATAATAAAATGAAGTGATGAGTGTATTATAATTCAAATTGAATACAAAATAAATTGTTTCAATAATAATTTTAATGGAGAAATTAAATTGGACAATAACAAAAATAAGGAAAGTGGGCCAAGTGACCTAGAAGATGTTTTAAGGAAGCTACTTGAGTATAAATAAGAATGAGCTCTCTCATTTGAATCACACTTGAATATTGAATATATATATGTGTCTGAGGTATAAAAATGATATCTAAGCAGAGATTCGGGAAAGTGAAGAAAAGAAGGCGAGAAATGCAAAGGAAGGATAAATTCTTTTGATGGTGCTTTCTAGGTATGTTATTTTGAGGTCATCTCACCATTTTAAATATAACTTTTTTATAATGATTCAGATCCAGAAATTGCTATGCAAGTGAGAAAACATATCCAAGTATCTGGTTTAAAGAAATTCAACATCGGTCATTTCATTGTGGGCATTACACTCTGTGGAAAATATGTTTTATGGCTAGTCTTGAAACTAAAGTCCATCCCAGGGTGTTTTGGGTAAAAGCGTCATAAATTCTTCATAGATCCAAATTCAGTGAGACAAAATGTGTTGGTTAGGGTAAAGTCTGTGGATTTGATTTGTAACAGTTACATATTATTTCATCAAATATTTTGTGAGATAAACTCTCTACAAGGTCGCTCTCTAGAATAGACAGAATTGACAAGGTGATGTCATTTTTGCTATAACTCTTTTTTGGAGAGGGTTCCAAGTAGTGCCACTTGGAGAATTGCATTAAACACATTGAAGAACATTTTGTATCAGTTTCAGATATTTATACACATTACAGGTTCAAAGTTATGATTACGTCAAGTTAGGGTTGTTAACTAATCCCAAAACTAGGCATATGAAGGACTAAATAAAGTTTGATGAAAATGCTAGTCTCTTGTTTTTAAAGTTAAGGAAAGTTTGAGGAATGTGATCACCACATCAGTTATATTATAAAGCTACAAATCAGATTTGGATAATGAAATTGATGAGGGATTTTTGGTTGAGGTACATGTTGAGTACATGGTTGAGACAAGTAGTTGATGAGTTGGCTATACATTACAGGTGTATAGTTGATGATATTGGTACACATTGATGAAGAGTCATAGTTGATAATTAGTTGACACATGATTGGTACATACTTGGAGGCATGGTTGGATATGCACATAGTGCTGAGGTTGATTCTGAGGTTGGTGCATAGTTGTCACCCCAGGTATAATGGTGAGTTGATTCTGAGGTTGAGGTGCATAGTTATGCACTTGTTTATGAAATACAGGTTGATGCATGGTTGAATTTATTGGTACATGTTTACAATGAGTATATCTCAAAGTGATAGTGTGGCATTGATAGTTCCTCATTCTACTTCTACTTAGAATTGGCGGAGATGGGGCAAGGGCAGTGGTTGTAGCCACCTTCGGTTGTATTCAGGAGAGAAATTAGGGAGTTATAGCCTCCTTCTAGTTGTAGCCAAAAGATTTGGGGAGTTGGAGCTTCCCTGATTTTATAGCCTGATAAACTAGGGGATTTGAGCCTCCTTCGATTGCAGTTGGAGAAAAAAGGAATTTTGTGCTTCCATTGAATGTAATTCTTCAAGACATATAGAAAAATCATTTGAGTGGTTTTCTATTACGGTTGGGTTTTCCAGTAAAGGCTCTTGGTATGCTTGTGCATGTGTGTGATTGTTTATTTATTACGCTCATTGTTGGATAATAATTCTACATTGATATAACATTTGAAGAAAAGTATAATTCACGTTATTCTTGATTCACCCTCTCAGTAATCCATGAAGATGTCATATTCAATCAGAAGTCATGTACAAAGATCAATTGTCGGGAAAAGCAGGAAAAAAAACGGGAGAATACACAGTTCTTGATTAGATCATTGAAAAAGAAATTCCTAAGGAACGAGAAAATCAAAATGTGCAACAACAAGAGAAACCTTGAGTACCTCAAACTTCTACAAGTGTGGTTAGAAGATCTGTCGAGGGTTAAGTAGATCCCTTGAATGATACTCTCTTTCATTGTATTATTTATTGTTGAATGATTAAATTGAACGAGAATGTTATGAAAGGAGGAAATCACGGTGGAGCACTAAAAAGAAGTGGTAGAAAGGCATGAGAGAGGAAATAGAAGTCCTTGGTAAATAACCATAATTAGGACTTGGTTAGGTTCCACAACGGGGAAAAATAACGTGCAGTCAAATGGGTTTACAAGTTGAAGGAAGAAGATGGAGGAAAAAAACAATACAATGCTAGACTTGTTGTAAAGGGTTTTTTCACAAAAGAAAAGGTATATATTCTGATTAAATATTTTCTCTGTTGTTAATAATTCAATTAGACTATTTTAAGTCTTGTGTAGTAGAATATTTGCATCTTGAGAGTTAGATGTAAAAACAACTTTATCCATGGAGATTTGGATGAAGAAATTTATATGCAATAACCGCGAGGGGAATGAGGTCAAAGGAAAAGAAAATTTGGTATGCATGTTGAAGAAAGAGTTTGTATGGCCTAAAGAAAGCTCCAGAAGTAGTATTTGAAGTTTAGCGGTTTATGGCAGGAACAAAGGTTATAAAATGAATGTCATTACGGATCCCACTTGTGTTTATTTTAAAATGATAGAAATGGAAGCTATATTATCTTGCTATTGTATGCAAGATGACATGTTTTGTTGCAAAGATTCTAATATTGACCCAGGATATAAATTTTATAAAAGAAGAAATTATCTAATTCATTTCCAATGAAGGATTTGGAATAACACCAAAGAAAATCCTTGATATAAAATAACAAGACATGAAAAATTGCAAATTGACATTGTCTTGAGGTGATTACATAGAAAGGTGTTGGAGAGGTTTAGAATGCAAAATGAAAAAGCAGTTAGTACCTTTGGCCAGCCATTTCAAATTAACCAAGAAATGTGTCCCAAGACAGGAGGATATAGAATACATGTCCGGGGTCCCTTATTCATCCGGCAATTGGCTGACTTAGTTGTATGTGATGGTTTGCACAAGACCAAATAGTGCACATGCAATGGGAGTTATGACCAGGTATATGAACGTCCACGTAAAAGAACATTGAAGTAAGCGATGAAGGTAGTTCTGGGGTATTTGAAAATTACTTCTACTCATGCATTATGTTTGGAGGTTTAAACATTTTTCTGAGGATATTTTTGGTTCATATATATGTACGTGATAAAGATAGCGGGAGAGCACCACAAAGGTATGTTTTGTGTAGGTGTAACAACAATAGTTGGATTTCAAAACTACAAAAGGTAGTTTCACTTTCAATATGAGAAAAAGTATGTTGTTGCTACAAAGTCCTAGTAAATAAATGATTTGGTTCTGGAGGTTTATGGAGGAATTGGGAAGAAGCGGGAGAATAGCAGGTTGTACTGTGGCAGTGAGAGTTTCATTCATATTGCAAATAAATTATCCTTCCATTCAAATAATAATCATATATACATCGAGAACAATTTCATATGATCGATCTTGGAAGATGGACATCTAAAGTTGGAAAAACATACTAGACAGAATCCTAAAGACATCTTAACAAAGGGAGTAACCAAGGAGAAATGAGTTCCTTCTCAGTTTTAGTTGATCTTCAAGCATGAAAGGTGAAGATGAAATTTGTCGAGGTCCAAGAAGGATCATATTCTGACATATACAATAGTAGTGGAGTTGTTGTGATACGGTATCCAAGTGGGATATTGTTGGTTGTGGGAGACTTGATTATCTTTCTGATTCAGGGGTCCTTGCTTTCATCCATGTTTACTTATACCCCATGAAGATTGTATGCCCCTCCACACAGAGATGGAGGTGTCTTTCCCCACATGGGGGTATTAAGAGCTCTCATCACATGACTAGAGGATCTAGGGAAAGTAAGGCCCCCGATTGGTTTAGAGCGTCCTTGATGGGGGTTAGGGGCAGATCACAAAAATCCTTGTAAATGTATATTGTAATTTCATAGTAAATGGACAGTTCATTATAAGGTCCTTGAGATATGATGGTAGAGTTATGTTAGGTATTTCCTAGAAAACCCTATTTTATGAGGAATTTAGCCATTATGGTTGTGTATCATTGTGAATATGGCATTATGAGAGAGGAGACTATGAGGAGAGAAAGAAGAGGAAGATGCAGTGGGTGTGTTGTAGGTTGTATCCCTTCATTTTGTTGGATAATAAAAGGAAGGACACGGCAATTTCTATGGTGGGCGTAGCCCACAACTAGGTGAACCACATGCATATTTTTCTCTATTGTATTGTGTCTTATGTTCTTTATTTACGCATTTGTTTTATTTTATTGTTCTGTGATCCTATTTTTCCTATGGGCGTAAAATGGCATGGCTTGTAGTACGACAATGTATAGCATGTAAAGGTTTGGAAATGGCGTGGAAATGACATGGAAATGGAAAGGCATGGCATGGAGTGGCTTGGAAGCATGAAATGCCATGGCATGGCAAGTCATGGAAAAGAGCATGGCAAGGCATGGAAATGGTAAAGGCATGGAAATGGAATGACAAGGAAAGGCAATGGCGTGGAATGGAAGGACATGTGAGTAGCATGACATGACATGGAATAGCAAGGCAAATAGCGAACTAGACAAATATAACATCCCTTAAAACAAGTAATCATTATTTGAAAGGGGAGTGAAAATGAAATCTTAAAAATAGGGATCCAGATAACAAATGTTTGTTGAAATGTAAGATGACACATGAAAACCATACAATATTCAATACATCAAGCCCTAAAGAGATGAAAATTATGACAAAAATGTAATAAAGGTGTCAAGGTGTATTCCAAGGGTTTAATTGCAAAGCATGGCAATGGCACGGCATGAAAATGGCATGGCAATGTATTTTTTATTATTATTCTTGTTCATTTGCAACCCACATTTTGATTTGACTTTTTCCTTGACTAATTTTATGGAATGTTATATTTATTGTTATATAGGTTAAAATGGGCTTAAAGGCAGGGGCGCAGAGGGATGTGGAGAGGGATGACAATGGCATGGCATGGAATGGAATGTCTTGTAGAGGAATGACAATGGCATGTGGAAAGGCTATGGTATGGAATGGCTTGGCAAGGCATGGAAATTATGGAATGGAAAGCATGACAATGACATGGAAATATCAATGGCATGCCATGAAATGACTTGGAAAGCATGGAATGGCATAGCAAGGCATGGCATGGCAATGGCATATCCATCGGAGTTTAATGGGATTGGGTTGGGAGGGTCCTTTGTCTCCTTATGTACTCTAACTATAATATTCGGATATAAATATGCAGCATATAAATAAAATGCTAGAAATGGCATTTGAACAGAAATATAATCAGAACAACACCACAATAGCACCAAAATAATATCAAAATAACGCGAGGAAAAGAGCGCCGATTATTGAGCAATGTTCACTTGCCTCTTCGAGAGGCAACCTCCGATCGAGAAAGAGCTCTCTCTTACAATAATATCAAGACAGTTCTCATAACACCCTCGACTCATATTTATACTAAATATGTCTATCAAAGAACCATCTAAAGGAATATCCTTCTAGGGCGGAAGCTTCTATTAGTCTTCTTACATTTGACTTATTCTTCTGTGCCTAGGACTTATTAACATTGACCTTTATTACATCGAGAATATATTATTCTACCTACATTGAGGAGTTAGGTCACGACACTAACCCAAAAGTTGGGTAGGAATGTGCAATAAATTATCATAGATGGTGAAGGGAAAGTAATAATGGTTTCAAGTCTCCCTGGAGGAAATTTGGTAGCATAGAAATAATTTCTATGGTGTGTCAAGAAATGTAACCTCAAAGCCGTTATTTGTGGGTGGAAAATGATACCCATTCTAATATCTGGTTCCATGTGAACTCTCTCTCATTCTATTGATCAAAATCAATAAGTATAGTGGACATCATGGAAGATTGAATAAATATTAATAATTGATGGGGTTTTAACAAAATTTGCATATACCCACTATACAAGCTAAACAAACATGAGTGCATTAATGGAGTGGTATTATTATTTTTGGCATTTATGAAGGTTTACACATAAATCAAATGATTTTAAATATGTCATGCATAAATGAGGGGAATGATGTGTGTTCCATAGAAATTGGTGAAATTGTGGATTGAATCAACTAAGAAAATAACAATTAGGATTCTTAAAGGAATGTCAAGGGAAGACTAGGGTCAGTGTTTTGTCCTAAGGAGACTAGGAATATTAGGACTTATACCTACAGGAGGAAAGAAACACTTTTATCATGTAGCTCTAGTAAGAGAATAAGTTAGGGTTTTGTGGCATTGCAAAACCCTAGTTCTACCTAATGTGTTTGTTCAAAACCCTAGTTCTACCTAATGTGCTTGCTATCGAGAAGATAGAGGGAGTTTATCTTGTACAAGTGTGGGATACAAATGTAGGTTCCAAAAAGGACTTACCATTATGTATGCTACATTTTTTATCATCTCTAATGGAGTGAGCTATTGGATAATGTTATCTTATGGTTTCCATCGCTAAGGTTTGAAGAACTCAACTTCTAACAACCCCTGATAAGATATTGGTAGGTGCATGTACTTCATATTCAAAATATATACAAAGTGTTTGGGTTGTCCAAATGTTGTGTACTTGCATAATTGAATTTTAGTTTATGTCATCTTCATAATTGAGTAATTATAGTACTAGTTATGGAGGTTAATTGGACATAACATTGAGCTGATATTGTTAAGTGATTTCAAATTATGTAGAAGATAAATGAGAAATTTTATTTCTATAATAAATTATTGTAATATGCCATTTTTAGGTCACAATATTTTCAAGTGACCACTATTTGAGTGTGGATTGTCAATGGATTTAGATGGAGATAATTCAAGAAGTAGTCCATGCATTGTTGGTTGTGAGTTAGAATATTTGTGGATAATTCAGAAGGAATGATCTATCGATGATGTAGAGATACATGGTTGATTAGCAAGCAATGCTACTTGAGAAGCATTAATTGGTTATGGATTTAGCACTTAGCAATCCTTTCCACCACAAGATAATTGTTAATGAATAACGTAAGTATTTATAATCACTTTTGAAAAAATCAAGGGATTAATATACATGAAATTCATACAATTTGAAATTCAAACACTTTGAAATTCATACATTCATCAACATAAAATGTAGAAACAATGAGATTCATAAAAAAACGTGCCATGAAATGTCTATATAATTATTCAACAGCATCTAAATTGTTCATTTTTTACAAAATAGCAACTCGTGGCCAATATACAAAGCAACAACAAGTTCCCTAACATAAAAACATCCATATTGTGGACTAGATACAAAATGGCAGTAGTTGGTCAATCATTTACCACTGCCACCCTCAAGAGCATCTTGGAAATCAGTATTTCTTCTCTTGCTTGAGGATGCACCTCGAGAGGTTCTAGGCATGGGCGTGCTTCGACACTTTGGAGACTGCACAAAGAATAAACATTGTTATAATTTTTTTTCCTCAATGAATTAATAAACATGCAAAATTGTACTTTGTAAGTTAACCTAAGACAACTCACTGCATATGCTACTATCATTCGTGAGGGTGGTACCCTCCTCCATGACCCCAAACTCTCTGTGATGCCACCTTGCATTAGTTACAAGGATCAAGTCAAGAAAATTAAACAAATATGTGTAAAATCAAATTCATGAAACATAAAAATTATCATCAATGCATTATCTCACCATGAATATCTCATGCCTCGATGGAAATTCACTGGTAGATGGAGCACTAAATTGTATAACATGTTCCAAGCCTACCTCTATTATGGCAGTCTCATTCGATGGGGCCAATGGAAATGTTGGGGATGAGTTGTGATGGTCACCCATAGGCTATACTAGTGATTGCAACTCCCTAGGCCTGGAAAAAGGTAACCCAAAAGCAATGCCCAGGTGCCCAGGGAGTGCAAGAGTACTATAGCTAGAAAAATTATCTACAGCATGTATACATATTAATAAAATTGAACTATCAGTACCAACTAGTCAATTCAAAAACATAAACACAAACAATTTTAGAATGATATGATATTTAACTCTACACATGATACTTGTGATGCAAGTGACTTTTCAATCCTATATGGATAGTCCCCAACATCACCTACTCCCAAATCTTGTAGAAACATGAGAACATTAAAAAATTGAGTATGCCATAAAATAAAGAAATGACTAAGGTGAATTTATCATATGTGACACATACTTGAGTGTGAGGTGCACCCAATGAACAAGAAACCTCTATTGTTGCATCAGTGTTGGGGCTAGCCACTAATGCATACATCGGCGTAGAGGGTCTATTGTTAGGATGTAACAACTGCAAAACAACATATAATGAAATATCGATATAAATAAACATAATAAAAAATAAATATATAACAATGAAGAACATAAAGAGGGTTATGATACTAACTTCCTCCATGAAGTTATGCTATCCACTGGGCTCTATAGGCCCGTAACATGTTTTCTCGCAGCTCAAGCATCTGTGAGGTTCACATGGATGGCGGATATGTCCATGTGCCCTCTCCTCACTGTAATTTGTCATGCATGTTGAACCATCAACCCCTCTATCAATGTCACTGGTAGACACCTCATGCCCAGATAGTGAAAAAAATCTATTATGTTGCACTAGGCTATGACTCAATGATGAAATCGCTAGCTTTACATGTTGCAAGCTCTCTGCAACAGAAGGATATTGGGTAGGAGGGTTAGGCCCTCGCCTGGGGGGGAAAGGACCTAACACAAGGTCGTCCCTGGCATGATCTCGGTCATGTGCAGATCCTAGACCCACCCCCTGGAATTCTCCAATGTCAAAGTAGTTGACATGCTTACCCATAATAAACTCAGCCTGGAATTTTCTCATAAAATATAAGAGCACCTCCATGTTATTGCAAGGAGGTTTATCAAAAACCATATACCACATATCCATCCAATTTTGACTAATATGGGGATGGATGCACCAATTAATGAAGATGTGTTTCTTGTTCAATGGTAGTTCTTGTCCAATTCTAGGATCCCTAAAAATAAACAATATTTGTGGTTTTCAAATGCCCATCTCTTTCACTTGGTTTTTGTCCAAGCCAGTGTTGTAGTACTCATACATTCTTGCCCTATAATCATAAATATAGGTTAATATCCCTTGGGCACTTGCAATGGAATTCACAATGATGTCCAAAGAAGTGGCCAGGGAGACTCTGCTAGGCTCTCTAGTATCCCTTAATTGTTCCTCAAGGGTTCTTAATATAGCCAACCCCTCTTCAATTTGAGTGTTTACATTGGGTGGTTGTGTTGGGTTGGGGTTTTGATATTTTTGGTTTTCTTCTGAGTGGTTTACATTGTATCAGGGTTCCATTATATTATATATGCTACATTTAAAAAACTATAGCATCTAAATTAGGTTGGTTTTTTAATTAAAATACAAAATTACAAATTTTTATTTTATTTTTGTTCTTGAAAGAAAAAAAATAAATTGTAGATGACTAAATTGAGTTAAAATATGATAAATTAAACATACCAAGACAAGATCCTCCCTCTCTAGCTCCTCTCTAGATCCTCAATTCGCTCAATAAGAGTAGAAACGTGAGCGCAATTTGTGCACAATGACCATAAATCGCACTAGCGACCTCTTTTAAAAATATATCAGTAGGAATGTGCACACGTTCTTTCCACTAAACCTACGTGGCATGCCTCATGGAGGTTTGGCTGCCTCCAAACCTAAGGCTTTAGGAACGTGTGCACATTCTTTCGAGTGCACTTTCCTACTGCTTGGCTTGCCACTTTTTCGGCTATGAACTTCTTGCACTTACCATAACGTGAACTTAGGAAATTTAGTATAAGTATGGATGTGTTATGATCGTGGATGAGTGTGTGAAGTGAGGTGGAATATGATATTGTAACATTTCATAGGAATAGAAATGTAAATTTATTAGAATGTGTTTAAATATTCAGTGATGTAACATATTTTTTTGAGTTTAGGGTGGCAGGGTGGTGTTAGGGTGAGTTGAAGTTCACTGAGGATTGGTTTCCTCATTCTTTGTAACGGGTTGGTGCCTAAGAGGATTGGTGTCCTCGTTATTTGTGCCAGGTTGGTGCCTGAGAGAATTGGTGTCCTTGTTATCTACGACAGGTGGGTCCCCAATGAGATGGAAATTATAACTTGTAAGTCGGTGCTTGCATAAAAACATAAAGATGTTATGAAAGTATTTTTGTACTGTGTTCTCTGTGTTGTTTTGATTTATGCTTGTATCTATCATTAAGTGTGCACTTCTAAATAATTTAGATGACTATTTCGATTTATGCTTGTATTTGTCATTAAGTGTACATTTATAAATAACTTAATTGATTGAAAGGAAAGAAAAATACAGAAGTTTAATGCAATATTGTCTCCACCCCGCCCCCCCGCCACCCCGCCTCCCCTCTCTTAGTATTGTTGTGAGTATCAACATCAAGTATGTCAACAACAACTTGGATGAAGTGATTTCGTACAAATATCTCATAATGGATCTTGATTATAGGCTCAATAGAAACTATAATATTGAGAAAATGATAAATGGGGGGTGGAAAGTTATTGTGGAATTGAAAATAATTATAAATCAATGCACCTTTGGCTATGGGATAAGAAGAAACTCCTCTTTCCTTGACTTCCAAGGAGGAAACACATATTCTTAACCATTAGGCCCACTCAAAGTGTACATTATTCTTAACCATTAGGCTCACTCAAAACGCACATTATTCTTAACCACTAGGCCCACTCAAATTGTACATTGATCTTGATATAAATAACTCTTCTAACTTAAAAAAACCATAATCATTTTAATACTTAATTATTTTAATTTTTTATATTAAAAATTCCAAAAAATTAAGTAATTTTAAATAAGTCAAATAAAATTTCATTATCAATGTTCTTATCAGCGAAATTACTAAAAACAAAGTTTCGTTCTCAAAATTCGTATTAACAATGTCATCGTTATTATTAAAAAACTCATATAAATAAACTATATAAATTATAAATTAAAATAAATATAAATCTATATTAAAAAAAATATTATTTTAATTCATCTCATTCGTTTGATAAATGCGTTTGATAAATGCGGCTGACCAACTCACATAAGTAAATATAAAATATAAATTAAAATACATATAAAATAAATATTAAAATATATTTTAATTCATTTCATTTTTTTGATAAATCACATGACATGAACAGTTAACATCTTAATCATTATCGTAAAAAATAGTTTTTTGTTTTTTGGGAGCAGGAATCCAATCATGTAAATTTGGATAAATTTTCTATTTTTTTATTGTTTAAATTGCATTTCTAAATGTATAAATGAATTCAGCATGTTGAAAAACTTCTAAAGCATTTAAATTATACAAACTTAGTCACTAAAATCTTCAGATCTAACTATTCATTACCTGATTTCTAACAAAATCAAACTAAAAAAATAACCAAAAAAACAGAAAAAAACTAAAAAGTTTACAGAAAAAAATAATACCTTCATTAAAATTTTGTTATAAATATATACCTCGATATATGATGATGATGATGATGATTAACGTCCACTAAGACCTAATTGGTCTATCGGACCTTAAGAGGGTAAGTGATTACTTGTGATTCTTCAGAATTTTGTTTCTGTGCTCCAAAAGCATTAAGAGAAGGTTTCCAAGATCACCATACTTTTGTTGAGTTAAGAGGTTAGGAAGGTTGGTAGTGTGATCAATATTTTGAAAATGAGATCTAATATGGGTATAGGCTAGACAATCTAAGATAAAGTGTTTTTCATCTTCAACCTTCTTAGTGTCACAAAGGTGACACAGTCTTTAGTTAAAACTTTTTTTTGAATTTCTTACTTAAACATCAACTTCGTGAAGAAAACACCGACCTTAAAAATAAGATAATCCCTAATATTTTGTATTTGTATCAATATCAGATTCAATGAAAACCACTCCTCATTCTCAATGGACGATTTCCACAATACAGATGGAAGGTAAACGGTCATCAGCCGGGTAAATTTTACAACTGGGGGCAAATGTTTGTGTTATATATATATATATATATTAACTGTTTAATAAAATTTAGAAAGAATAGATTATTGGTAAATTTTCATATTCGTATAAAGATTTTATGTTTGATTTATTAGATTATTTTTATTTAATGGGAATTGGAATAGGAGAGAATTTAGTAACTTTTATTTTTAAAAAAACAAACAATTTCAATGGATAGATATAGATATTTACATGAACAGTAATACTTTTAAGGTCCGGTTTGTATGACCTGTTCAAATTTAAATATGGGATATAGGATTTGATTTTTAATATTTAATTTTTTATTTTAATTATAATATATAATTATTATTATAAATATTATTAATGATAAGTTATTGTAAATATTGTTTGAATGTTGATTGGGGAATTTACTNTGTTCAAATTTAAATATGGGATATAGGATTTGATTTTTAATATTTAATTTTTTATTTTAATTATAATATATAATTATTATTATAAATATTATTAATGATAAGTTATTGTAAATATTGTTTGAATGTTGATTGGGGAATTTACTTTTTCCTTTTTAATGGATATAGTAGAAGATATGGTTTTCCTCCTAATTAAGGTAGTGGTAGAGGAAGTTTATTTAGGTGCACTAAAACTATTTCAAGAAACTAATTTTTATGTTTTCTATGCCATATGTAATAGACTTACCATGGTTTTCTCAAAATATGTACATATTATTTCAAAAATTAATATAGAGGGCCATGTTAGCCGCAAAGAGCATGGAGGGCTATGAGTTCACTAGAGGGGAAGAGGAAAAGGGGTTAAGGGGTGATAAATAATCCTAATCCCTAACTCCTATCTTTGCCTTTATGTTCATGTGCCTTATCTAAATCTCAACCACCATCTTAGACTTAGAATCCAATCACTGAATGCATGTGGTTGTTGGTTGGGAAATCCACCTCACGTTGTTATGAGGGCATGGGTACTCGATACAACATCATGAAGGAGTGTAAGAGACACCATCCTGATCGGAATTTAAACCTCCTCTATCTTCATGCACTCTCCCTTCATGGTTAATTCAAATTGGCTCATTCATGTTTGCTCATACTTACTACACTCATTCCATTCTCATTTGAACCACCATTCTTTATGCATATTCACCACTGAAGTTATGAATTTTCATTCTTATGCTTAAGACTATTATTCAAACCTATAGATTACCAAAATCTAGCTATGGAACAAAAAATCATGGACTTAGGAAGAGATATGGATGGTTGTAGAGGAGAAAACAGGTTGGGTTGTTTAGGAAAACTCCCCCTTTCCCTAAAAAGTATTGCTCATTGCGTGCTTAGAACGAATATATACCATTGTTGGGTTATTCTGTGAAGTATACAATAGATTAGAATCTTTCTAGACACAATGAAGAGCATTGGAGAGAAGAAGATTCATGAGGAATTGTTGAGTAGAGAAGGAAAAAAAATTCTTGTGTTGTGTGGGGGAGTGGAAGAGAGTGCCAAGGTTGTTGATGATTGGATGGTGTGGGGGAGTGGAAGACAGTACCAAGGTTGTTGATGGTTGGATGGTTGAATCCTGGAATATTTTGTGGTGAACAATTTGGTTAATCCTCAGAATAATTAGGTTGGGTTAGTGACCTAAGAGTCCTTAGCGAATTTCCTTCACCCTAGTGGCCTCATATCTTCACTTAGGGGTGGCATCAATAATGGATGCCTATTATTGGTTGGAAAATCACTTACAGATAGCCAATAAATTGGACTATTTCAGTTAAAAGATAAGTGTTCCATATCTAGTTTTATGTTATAGTTATGAAATTAAGCATGTATTATGTTTATGAATGAACTTCAATGTGGAATTATTTCTTTAAATGATGTATCTGCATGCTTACTTCATTACATTGTTTTTTTTGTATGCATTGGTGAATCGAATAGTTGTAAAGATTAGCGGGTTCGGTATTTCGTTGAGTATTTCAAATTTGTAGTTGTCTTGGCATGAACAATTCAAAATACTCATGTATGTTTTCATGGCGAAAGGAAAAATGCCAACATGTCCCACATAAAATCTTTCAAAGTCATTGGGTCCTTGCCAAGTTCAAAGTTAACCTTTGTTCCTTTAAGTGTAGGGCTTCATCTTTCAAATCTGGCCAATGATTAGGCTCATGGATTTCGTTCAAAATCGAGATGCATTTTGAAAGGGGCCCAATGACCCCCTTTGTTTTCTTTTCAGGGTATAAAGAAGACCTAATATCCTTTATCTTTTTAGAGTTCTATTTGAAGTGTGTCCCCTTTTCTTCCATTTCAAGGTGTTTCTTTTAAGGAGGTCCTTCCTTTTGAAGTAAGGCGTTATGTTTGAATGGCCTCAATAGCCTTATTTCAAAATAGGCCTGACATGTTTTTTTCTTAAGATGGGTCCTTCTTCAAGGACAACCCAATGGACCTTTTTTAAAGTGGCTTAATAGGGCCTCTTAAAAACTGGCTTAATGGGACCTTCTTCAAAAAAGGCTCAACAGGGATTTTTTGAAAGTAGACTAATGGGGGCCTACTTTGATTGAAGGCTTAATATGGATTTTTCGAAAGTGGCCTAATGAGGAATTCTTCAAAAAAGGCCCGATAAGGATTTTTTTAATGCCCCAATAGTTGATCTTTGAACAAGGTCAATGGTCATGTGGGTGATGATTCTAATGGGGTCACATGTGGATAGTTCGAATGGGGCCACGAGGAGAAGTTTTGAAGTTTCTCAATAGACATACTTTGAAACGGTATAGTAGGCCTTCCTTTGAAGTGGTTCAATGGTCCATTCATCAAATCAACTTGATGGGATTTCTTCATGGTTTAGTGACAAGGGTTCAATAATCCTTGTTTCAAATATGTCAAGTTAAGATGTAGCAAGGACCCTAGCATTGTTTTCATTTGAATTGTTTATTTTTCATATA
>SNQJ01S0049052.1:0-14995 GCA_010110895.2 Picea sitchensis | reverse complement strand
ATGAAAAAGGATCACAACTGAAAGATAGATATCCACAGAACAACAAGATATATCCTCATGGAAACCCTAAGGGGGAGAAAACCCTACAAACTTTTATCATTATATATTCCTCCAACATGTACAATGTCATACAATGCTCTTTCATGAATCAAGACCAAAGAGACCCAGACATGAACCAAGAATAGCCTCCTAGATAAGTGTGTACTACTCTCTTGTACTTATATTCAATAAGTGATCAAAATGACTCGATATAACCTCTATTTATACTCTAAAAGACCTAAAAGACATGACTTATCAATAAACCCTTTCACAATTACAGTTAGGAATAACCAATACAATTACACTTAGGAATAACTTCCAAAATTACATAAAATCTCAACATGAAGTTGGTTAATGAGCCTTAATACATAATTCCTTGTGTATACTAAGAAGGCATTATGTGGAAAAAAGAAATATACATGAAAGGAGGTGGGGTATTTGATAG
Organism: Picea sitchensis; assembly: GCA_010110895.2. NCBI lineage: Eukaryota > Viridiplantae > Streptophyta > Pinopsida > Pinales > Pinaceae > Picea > Picea sitchensis. The sequence continues at coordinate 14,511 of SNQJ01S0049052.1, read as the reverse complement.
GGTGGTATCAAAGCTCATGGTGCAACATTGTTAGGGTTGTTAGGGGCAAGAAGAGTGAATGGCAAGGCATATCAAAGCAATTTACAATACTAGACCTTTATTGGCCAAGAAATTAGAACGAGTTTACAACACTAGACCAATATTGGCATACAAATATTATTAAGTAGAACTACTAGGATGATACTTTGTTTTCATTGTTAAGCTAGCAAAATCGTCATTATCCACAATGCTTATTGTCTAATTCAATTATTAACATTGCTACCATGGAGTTGTAGAGAATTGAAGACTTGTTCTTAGTTGGACTAAGCAAGGTGTCATCATGGAAGATACACAAAACCCCTATGATTATGAAGAAGGTATAATAGGTAAGAATCTACATGGAGAAATGCAAAGACTAAGTTTAATGGACATAGAAATGTAATGAAAAAAATTTATTCATTGAATATTCCAGCACAAGAAGGATGATGAGTTGAAAGCCATATAAGACAATTAATATATACAAATTATCGATGATATGGATTAATTGACAGATATAATGCTATGTGAGGGTATACTTATATGTATTAACTAGTCAATCGTTGAACAATCATGTCCCTTAGTTGGAATGTCTTTTTGTTTTAATATTATTATTCTTATTATTTTTAATGTTTATTTATGAATTTTTTGTTCATCACATTGCCTCTCCCTTCAAGATGTTTTATCCTCAATACATTTTACGGAAAGTGTTGTGTATTCATTCTAGCCTACAATGCCTTGTCATAACTCCTTCATTCTTGAAGTTGTGATGGTTGAAGACATGAGGCAATATGATATTCGAAGCTTTGAGTAGAATTGTTGAATTGTGAAAGGGTCTGACCACCCTAATTTGATCCTCTATGGAATTGTGCATTTATAGGGTTCCCAATGTGACCTTTTATTTTGAGATCCAATTGTACTAGCATTAATATTGTTCATAATATAAGTCAATTGCTTTTTTAGAGTTAAGTTGATACACTACTTGGTTAAAGTGTCAACTCTTGTGATCAAGATGCTAATAAGATGTCTTTGTGACTCAATTTTTCCTTATCATACTTGTACTATTTTCTTGATTCACTTTTGGTTTTATGTCTTCTTTATACACATGTGTTTCTCTGTTGATTATGGTATTTTGATTAGTAAGCACACTTGGATTTTCCATCATTTGTACTTCAACATTTGAAGATATCTTTACTTCTACTAGATTCGCATCTTTCAAAGTTGTGATGTTGATTGAATCTGTAATGGTTCCTTTCTTCGTGGCTTGGATTTTTATGTCTAATGACTTCTCTAATTCAACAAGATTGGTCATTGTTGTTTATCAATCAATGCTTCCTTGTTGGTAAGTTGCTCTAGCTTTTTCTATTGTGAATTCTTGTCATTCTTTAACTTATTAATTTGTGTAAATAAGTTTTGAAATGATGATCCATTTAACATGAAAGTTCATCATTTTCTAACTTGTTGAATTTACTTTTAAGATCTTGATTCTCTAGCTTCTTATCTTTTAACCTTTTGATTTTTCGAAGCAAACTCTAATTAAGGTTCCTTAGCCATTTATTTTTTTTGTTTTTTTTACTAAGCTCTGGTTGAATTTTTTCTAAATATTTATCATAAGCTCTTGATCCTCCAATTACATTTTTTGGTTACATTGGATTGTGGTGCCTTTTATGAACGATACTTAATGCTTGACTTGCAAATCAAACTTTGTTTTCTTCGGTTTTATGGCTATATGTTCCTTCTTATCATTTACCACTTCTTATATTAAATGATCAATTTTATTTTCAAAATTTATTTATTTGAAGTTTCTCTAATAACGGTGTTACTACTTCCATCGATATTACCATAACTCTTACAATGATTTTTTCAATAATACAAGGTCCCATTTGTACTTCATGAATAATGTTCTTCCTAGACTTCTTTTTGAACTTCAAAGATTTACTTCCTTAATTATTCACTTAATACTTACCATTTTATTTGAAGTGTACACTTTTATGACCTTGTAATAACCTCATTTGAATTGAGTGAGGTCTAATGACCCTTTTAACTTTTGACCCTTTGACACTAGATAAGATATAGTATAGGTTTCTTTTAATCAAGTTATATAAGATATTAATACATAACCTACACACCTTATGACTTGTTAAACCTTTAAAAGAAAAGAAAAAAATCTTCGAGAAACCATGCATGCCTTGTGACTTGTTAAACCATTAAAAGGGAAAAAATGTTCTTCGAGAAACCCGGCACACCTTGTGACTTGTTAAACCTTTAAAAGAAAAATATAATATAAATGAATAGCCTCAGAATACGGTGAGGAATTAAACCACGTTTTTGTAAGGTCCACGATGGTTGACGACTTAGTGGTGGCCCACAATTGTCACTTAGAATTTGATGGTGGATGGCGTTGTCAACCGGTGGTTCTTCCAAGCTTCTATGCCCACCACTAGTTGCTTAGATACCACAACATTCGCACCCTTGACCACCGTAATCTTTGGAATTGATTATATGGCGGTGAATCAACCCTTTTATTTTTTTTTAATTTATTTAACCTTTTTAATTTTTATTTAATTTATTTAACCTTTTCATTTTTAATTTAGTTTGTGACAGTTTTGAAAATTGCTAATAAGGATATGCAAGGTCATTATTAATAGAATGTTGCCACATCATTGTAGGTTAACAAAATCTTAACTACTACTAGTAGAGTAGTGGTGTCAACTACTATTTACCTATGAATCAACAAGCTTGTGGGGTTGCCTCAAATCAACAAGCTTGTGCTATTGATGTTTTCTTATTAGAAGTTGTTAACAAAATCGTAACTACTAGTAGAGTAGTGTTGTCAACTGTTATTTACTTATGAATCAACAAGCTTGTGTTATTGATGTTTTCTTATTAGAAATTGTAGTGTTTATTATACATATAATGGCAACAATTTAACATGTGGTTGTGATACACTAAATGTTTTTTTCTTTTTAAGAGTGAAGTTATGAATGAAAATGGCTAAAGGTTGGTTGTGGTTACAAGTCAATGTCAAAGAAAATCTAAAAATAAATTTTCTTCAAAAGCCAAATCAAATAAGTTTTAAGAAAAAATATGGTTAAGGGTTGGGATCATACTTGATTTTAATACTAATGAACTGAATATAAAATATATAAGCAAAAAAAAATGATAATAACATTAAAACGAAAAGACAATCTAACTAACAAGCAAGATCTAACTAAGGCATATGACCATTTAACCATTATAACTAGTCAACGTGTATAAGTATACTCTTAGATGGCATTGTATCTATCATATCTCATATCTTACTCATTATTTATATATTAATTGTCATATATGGATTTCAACTTATTGTCCTTTTTTAGATTGGATAAGACCTAACTAAGGGACATGACCATTCAACCATTATAACTAGTCAACATGTATAAGTATACCCTTAGATGGCATTATATCTATCATATCTCATATCTTACTCATTATTTATATATTAGTTGTCCTATATGGATTTCAACTTATTGTCCTTCTTATATTGGATAAGACCTAACTAAGGGACATGACCATCCAGCCATTATAACTAGTCAACATGTATAAGTATACCCTTAGATGGCATTGTATCTATCATATCTCATATCTTACTCATCATTTATATATTAGTTGTCCTATATGGATTTCAACTTATTGTCCTTCTTATATTGGATACTTATGTAATGGACAAAGTTCATTCACTGAGTATCCAACATAAGAAGGACAATAAGTTGAAATCCAAATAGGACAATTAATATGTAAATAAATAATGAGATAGATTGATTGATAGATACAATGCTAGGTGAGGGTATTGATTAGTCATGATGGTTGAATGGTCATGTCCCTTAGTTAGATTGTCTTTTATTTTTAATAGTATTATTGTTATTATTATTTAATGTTTATTTATACATTTTATGTTCATTATAAGAAATCTAGAGACACCTCTAAACATTACATAGACCATGGGGAGCTTAAAGGTAGAGCTTCAAAGATGCAAACATCCTCATAGCTCACCCTATCACCCTCAATCTATTGGACAAACTGAGATAGTGAACAAATGTCTGGAAGGCTACCTTCGTTGCTTTGTCTCTGATAAAAAAACACAATGGTTCAAATGGTTACCCTTGGCAGAATGGTGGTATAACACTTCATTTCATACTGCAACAAAAATGACACCATTTATGGCACTCTATGGATACCACCCTCCTTCCATCAATTCCTCTCTAAAATAAAAATCTAAGGTTCAAGCAGTGGAAGATCACATCAAGCATCAACAACAAGTTCTCCAAATCTTAAAGGACAACATGACCATGGCACAAAATCACATGAAACAACAAGAAGATCGACATCGTAGTGAAAGAAGTTTTGAAGTAGGGGATTGGGTGTTTTTAAGTCTGCAACCATACAAACAGATGTCCCTCAAGCAATCCAAGAAGGATAATAAATTATCACCAAAATACTATGGCCCTTATAAGGTGTTGCAAAAGATTGGTACTATGGCATACAAATTGGAGTTGTCTGCATCCTCATGAGTACACCCAGTTTTCCATGTTTCATGCTTAAAGAAGGTTATAGGTGACAAGATCCCAGTTCAAACTATATTTCCAGAACTTGATGAGGAAGGAAAAATCATATTGGAGCCTGAAGCCACCACTGACACAAGAATTCGCTAGATGAGGAATATATCCATTTCAGAGTATCTCATTAAGTGGAGGAAACTACCTGCTGAAGATTCCACTTGGGAAGATGAGTATTTTATACATAAGCATCCACAATTACTCAAGTGTTGCGGACAACACTTGTCTCAATAAGAGGGGCATGTTAAACCCTAAATAGTGGCACATTACCCCTTAATTGGGGCATATTACATTAGTAATCTTATTTTATTTATGTCGGCTTGAGTCCATTAAGTGTAATTGTACCTCCTAGTCTCCTATATATACCAAGGAGACATTTTCATTTGGAATCATCCTGTATTGGGAAATTTATGTGATGTATAAGGAGGTTGCCCCCTTGAAGAGGCTTATTATCCGAAATTCTATCTTTTTCAAGGCGTTGAGTACTTATTCTGAGGTTTTTCTATGATATCTTGATATTTGGTTCTTAACAAGGTCACAGGTTGAGGAGCCTGGTGTGATCTAGTCCACCTCACAGAGGTTCCTTAACTTCATCATGATTGTATGATTGAAGATGTAATGCACACAACGCCATATTTTGTAGCAGACTAAATAAAAGAGAAGAGAAGCCAAATCTTTGTGGACGTATCCCAGGAGGGGGTGAACCACGGAAAAACTTTTGTTTTGTGTGATGGTTCTTAAATGTTTACTTTCTGTCAATGATTAGTTTATGAATGAATGAATAACTAAATTTATTAGCATGCATGCATAAGGCTAAAAGATGAATGAATCTTAGGAATACTTGAATCAGTAACAAGTTTAATGCATAAAGAAAGATAGAATACACTCCCATATCCCCACTCATTCCTAGACTGCAAACACCTGGGTATTGCAGTCATCTATAGAGCTATCTCAGGTGAGACTGTGTTGTGCACCATGTGCACAATGTTTCTTTCCGGTTTACCAGGAGGGCCGATAGTTTTAGAGGGTTTTGTTGGAAACTTGTTCATATCTGAACCTGGTTCAACCCTAGAAGAAGTAAGAAGTGAGATATATAACCAACAAATGGTTTTGTTGTCGGTTGGAACTACATAGGATTGAGTGGATGAGATCTATGGAAGAAACATGCAGAGAATGAAGGTATAGAAGGGAATGTTCAAGCCCTGGAATCCAACAAAGGCAGAGATCGAAATATGGTTGAGAACGAAGGAACTTGAGTTTGTGCAGAAGGAAAACAGAAACACTAAGATAGAATCGCACAAATATCTCGACAAATACATGTTTAGCGACTTGCATGAGGTATTTTTCTGTGATTTCCCACATTTGTTGCAAGAGTGGCTATTGAGGTTAAAAGACAACCACCCTACAAATCGAGTTAGACAGTTGGAGTGGAATCCTATGGAGATCTTGCAGTTACAACAAGTTGATAACAAATTCACGAGTGTAGTAGATTTTTGGTTAGACAGTATTATTGCAGGGTTTATCACCGAATTTGCAGTAGATACGGAGAAGTATTACACCGCAACAGAGAAATATTTTCTAAAGGGACCCAGAGGTAGGTACATCATATCGTTTTATACTTCCATCAAGATTTTATTGTATGAAAACGATGTGATTACTATGGAATCAGAAAGCTAAACTTCCCTGTGTGCATGGGGGAAGGGGGGAAGCACTAACAAGAGGTTGAGAAATGGAGGAATAGATGGATAAGCGAAAGAAGAAGGAGGCCATGGACCCAATCATGATGGAGGAAGACCAGATAAAGTAGATAATGGAAAAATATGGAAAGACACGTAGTGGAGTACCCTACCAATATAACATGACTAACAAGAAGAGAGCCATAGTTGATAGAGAGGGATTTGAAAGCGATGAAGAAGAGGTAGAGGATCTTCGATCTGTGGAGAATATTGAGGAAATCATGCGTGCAATATATGAAAGGAAAACAGGAGGTCCAAGGGTAGGAATAAAAGGCATAACTCCAATCCAGATCACCATCAGTGTGGAACCTACAACCCCATGTGCGACTAACACACCAGAAATAACACCAGCGTTTAGATAACTGAATTTTAGTGGAAGAAAGACAACAGTAAACACATCCAAGCAAGGATTAGCAATTGGAGGAGACAGTTCAGGAAGTAACAATCAAATATCTACACCGCGCAGAAGTAGTAGTTCAACACAGTTTAAAATGGCAGGACATGATCCCATGATCAGGTTACCAGAATTTTGGGGAGATGCATCAGAGGACCGTGAAAAGAACTTATTCATCTGTGAGAAGATCTAGGAAGAAAAGAAGATCACAGATGAGGATACAAAGCTCATGCAGTTAGAAATCACGCTAAGAGACCACACATTGGACTAGTACATGAGCCTAGATGTAAATAGTCCACTAGGAGTAACAAGGACTATTGCATAAGTGAAAAAACTACTAATAAACGAATTTCAAAAGACTAGTATATGAATGAAATGATTAAAATCGGGAAAAAACTAGGTGAGTATGTTTGGGAGATTGATCATAGGTTTAAACGTCAAAAAGGTAAGTTGAAATATGCAATGACTGACATGCAACAGAGGCATCTATTTGTGAACTGACTGTTACCACAATTGAAATACCCATTAAGACAACAACAGTTCCAAGCTCAGGCAGAGGCTCTATAGGCATCCTTACAACTGGAAGAGAAATAGTATCAGTAGACAGATCCAACAATAGATGAGTTGAAGGAGGATTTTAAGAATCTAACATTTCAACTTAGCCAAAATAAGGGTAAAGAGAAAAGAGAAGTTGTTTGGTGTACCTTATGCAGGACAGAAGGACACCATAAGAATGAATGTTGATATTTAGTGCAGTATATGGCAACAGGGTTTCCAAACCCATTGCCAATAGGAGGACCATGGTGTGATATTTTCAAGACACATGGACATGATCCATATCACTGCCCAATGATGCAGAAGTATAAGACAGTACCCAAAAGTTCATATTGAATTTTTTGCAAATCAGTGGGTCGTGATGATAAGGATTGTAGGACAATGGAGTTGATGAGAGAAAGAACTTCAGATACTTATAGGGTGCAAGAAGAAATGATGACAAGACAAGATACACCTCAGTTCAACCAGGTACCACCACAATACAATAATACACAACAATAGTACAACACTGCGCAAGATCAATGTAATAATGTGCATCCACAATATAACCTCACACAATATAACCAAGTACCTCAGTACAACGCACCACAAGGATATCAAGGTGGATATAGAGGTGGAGGACGAGGTAGAGGTGGATTTGGATGAGGAAGAGAACCATTAGTGTGCTGCGATTTCCAACAACTAGGACATTATGCAAGGGAGTGTTCACTCCCACCAACGACATGTATGTACTACTGCGCAACATATCATGACACATAAGACTTTCTGACACTCTTGGGGAAGATCCAAGAAAAAAGGAACCAGAACAACTAGAATGTCCAATGGATTTGTGCAGAATCCAGGGAGGATGGGAGAAACATCAATATAGTCACTCGAGGAGGATCCAAGACAGGAACTGACACAGTAAAACAATATCCAACAAAACACTAATGGGTTAAGAATAATATTGAACCACAAAATTAGTTTGATGCACAGAAAGAAAATGAAACATTCGAGGAGGTTAGAAAGGAGTTTCTCAAGAAAAGTGTTGTGTCTACATCAGCCGCGCAACACACTCAGAACTTACCAATGTATAAAATTTCCTCCTCAATGGACCATACAAGTGAAGGACGACCTCTAGAGAAAGTAAGTACCATAAAGACTTTTCTACAATCGTGTGTTAAGTTATTCAATGACCCATCATTTTTCAAGGTTTTACAAGATATGTTAGAAATATGTAACACCAATTTGGAAGGAAAGTTAGAACAGAAAACAATCAATCATCTCCATATAAGAAGAAGGACAAACAGAGAATTCAGACTAAATGCCAACATTGGGGATTTCAATATGGGAGATATCATACTACACTTAGGCTATGAAGTAAATGTCTTACCTAAGAAGACATGGCAGTGTATGGGAGAATCCACACTAGGTTATTCACCTGTCGAGTTGAAATTAACAAATCAACACATAGTATTAACAATTGGAAGGCTTAAAGGTGTGACAGTAGATTTGGATGGAGTGTGCACTATGGCATATTTTGAATTAAGAGAGATAGTAGATGGCACAACACCTTACCCAACATTGTTTGGATTGGATTGGGCATTTCATAACCAAGCTATAATCAACATGATGACAACAAAAATGACTTTTGAATCAGGCGAATATAGAAGCATTTCCCCATTGGATCCTTCAGAGGGAGAAAGGTTTGTAGAACCTACTTGTTGTATCTGGAGGAAATAAACCAGTTGTACAGAACTATCGTGTGAGAAGAGGATTATGTTAACCCAACTGCAAATGGGGTACTCAGTTGGAGAAGCATTAGATCATGTGCTTATGAATAAGACACAGGTTTGGAGAATTGGCAACAACGACTACATGAAGTTTCCACAAGGATGTGCACAAGAATAGACCACACAGTAAGATGGGTTGTTATAGAGATAAGAGAACCTCCCAGTTTTCATGGGTTAAATGACTTAGAGGAATTTCTAACAAAATAAGAAGAGGAAGTACTAGAAAATCATAGGCTCTTAGCCCTAGATATCACACTCAAGGCCACACCTGCAATATTGTGGGGTGCGCACAAAGAAACCACTCAGGACTGGTATCAGTGCAAATGATTATTGCGCATTAGATTTGGAACCAAGGAGAAATATAGTCCAGAAGTATGATGGGAAAGGCACACAAGTGGAACACTTGGAGAAGTGCAAGGCACAATGGAGGATGACACCACCAGAGGAATGACCTCATCACTTTATCCATACATTGGAAGGAATCCCATGGAACTGGTATATAGACCAGGAGATGCACAGAGGCACTACGAAATGGACAGGCTTACAAGAGAATTTTGTAGTAACCTTCTCATTTGAACATAGAAACCCAACATCGATTCAATATTGAATACAATATAGGGAATGATGTTTACTAATGAACCAAAAGTTGAAATCATGACAGGATATCAACAAGAGAACAAACAGATAGTCAAAGAGTTACTCTCATGCTATCATGTTGAATATGAAGCACCAAATGAAGATGATCCGTGAAACATTCAGATTACATATATTGAGGGAGAAAGAGAGGTGGAAGGTCCATCTATGGAGTCAGAAGTATTTTTTGCACCAGTCAAAGTTAAGAAAGTCAATATTGGGACAAATGACAATCCCAAAATGGAAAGTATTGGAGACTATTGGGATGAGAAAATAGTAGAAAGAATAAGAAAGTTGTTGCACGAATACAGTGACATGTTTCCAACAACCTTTACAGATATGAAAGGAATAGAAGGGGAGCTAGGTGAGATGAATATACCCCTCAAACCGAAGGCTAGGCCTATCAGGAAAAGACCCTATAGACTGAGGGAGTATATAAGAAGAAAGTGAAAGCAAAAATTGACAGAATGTTGGAAGTTGGTATCATAGAACCAATAGAAGAATCTGAATGGATCAGTCCTATGGTAGTCCAAGAAAATAAACAAGGGGGGATAAATATTTGTGTAGATCTAAGGAAACTTATTGATGCTTGTTTAAATAACCCTTTCCTTACCCCTTTTATAGATGAAGTCTTAGAGAATGTGGGAGGCCAGGAAGCATATTCATTCATAGATGGATTCTCAGGTTACCATCAGATCAAAAGAGCTCCAGAAGACAGGTATAAGACTAATTTTGCTACATAATGGTGATCCTATCAATATACAGTCATGCCATTTGGGATGAAAAATGCACCAGCCATATTTTTAAGAGTAGTCATAGTTGCTTGTAATGAATTCATACATCAGCTTCTAGAAGTATATTTGGATGAATGGACTGTCTATAGTTTTCTAAAGGACCTTGTAGAAGTGTTAAGATTAATGTTGGAAAGATGCAGGCAATTTCAAATATCATTGAATATCAAGAAATGCATTTTTGGTACACCTTTTGGAATATTGTTGGGACATATAGTGTGTAAAAAAGGTTTGTTGGTGGATCCTGCTAAGATTGCAGTCATTTTCAATTTACCACCACCAAATTCAATGTGCCAGTTAAGAGAAACACTGGGACATACAAGCTATTACAGGAAATTTATAAAGGGGTATGTGCAGATTACTGCACCAATGGAAAAATTGTTAAAGAAGGACACTAGATTTCAGTGGAATGAGGACTGTCAGCAATGATTTGACACTTTAAAACAAAATATGGTCACAACACCTATCATAGTATTCCCAGACTGGGAAAATACATTTCATGTGCATGTAGATGCATCAGCCATAGCACTAGGAGCAATTCTGGCGCAACCAGGAGCAAGGGACTTAGACCATCTTATATCCTTTTCAAGCAAAAAGTTGTCAGAATCATAGCATAATTACAACACCACAGAAAGAGAAGGCCTAGACATGGTATATGAAATTCAGAAGTTCAGGCACTACTTACTAGGTAAACACTTTAAAATGTTCACAGACCATTCTACCCTCGGATATCTAGTCAACAAGCTAGTGTTGGGGGGCGGATATGTAGACGACTATTGTTATTCCAAGAATTTGATTTCTAAGTGATAATCAAACTAAGGAAGTTGAACATAGGACTTGATCGCCTTTCAAGGGTAACTAATGGATAAGGACCTACTAATTTGGAAGACAACTTCCCTGATGCACAATTATTTTCAATACAGGTAGCTGATGAATATTTCACTGATTTTATTGAATACTTTGTTGATTAAGGTTGGTTGTCATTGATGTCAACCCTTGAAGAAAGCCTCGTAGCACAAAGATTGGGTAATGGACCCAAGATTGTTTGATGTAAATATGACTCGTTATTTTCTTTCCATGGTTGATAATAAGAAGAAATGGATGAACTCCAAATTGGTCCCCTTATGGTGAAAGCCCTCACGGGAAGATGCTTTGCGGATTGAGTTATCCTAGAAGTATGGTTAGAGAACCCATGCTTATTTGTGGAATAATGAGATGAATGCCAGTGAATTTTTCAGTGAAACTATCCTAGATGGATATTGTTTGTCATGTCATTTCTAGTGGTATGTGGAATGTCACATAACTACTCACTGTTAGAGAGTTATGGCCATGAGAAGTTGGAGAACCCAGGTTTGGGTAATGGACCCAAGTTTGTTTGATGGATAATGGTATGAGTTTTGATATATTTTCAGGTAATACTAATCTATATGGATAGTACATGTAATTCCATTTCTGGTGGTATGTGGAATGTCACATAACTCCTCATATTTTGAGAGTTATGGCCTTAAGAAGTTGGAGGACCCACATATGTCATCTAGAAGCCCCAAAAGGTCAAAGTAGTCAAAGTGGTTTAAGATATTTTAAAAGGTAAATAATAAAATGAAGTGATGAGTGTAATATAATTCAAAGTTAATACAAAATAAATTAATTCAATAATAAATTTAATGGAGAAATTAGAAGTGGGTTAACCCTAAAATAAGGAAAGTGGGCAAAGTGACCTAGAAGATGTTTTTAAGGAAGCTACTTGGAGAGTATAAATAAGAGGCAAGGCTCTCTCATTTAAGACACAATTGATAATATTGAATACCTATAGATGTTTAAGGTAACCAAAGGATATCTAAGCCAAATTTATGAGGAAATTGAAGAAAATAAGGCCGGAATTCAAGGAAGGATAAATTCTTTTGATGGTGCTTTCTAAGGTATGTTTTTTTCAGGTCATCTCACCATTTTCACAATAATTTTTTTTATAGAATGATTCAGACCATGAAATTTCTATTCCATTGAGGAAACATATCCAAGTATCTATGGTAAAAAATTTAATTTATGGGTCATTGTATTTTTGGAGTTACACTCCGTGGAAAATATGGTTTGTGGCTAGTCCTGAAACTAGTCAAAAACAGGTGTTTCGGGTAAAAAGGTAATAAATTCTTCATAACATCTCCAAATTTAGTAAGACAAAATGTGTCAGTTAGAGTACAGTCGGTATCATGTTTTGTAACAATTTCATATCAATTCAACAAATATTCTGTGTGGGGAACACTCTACAAGGCCTCTCTCTAGAATAAGCCAGAATTCAACAAGGTGTGCCATTTTTTCCATAACTCCTTTTCTGACAGGTTCCAAGTAGTGACACCTGGAGGAATTGCATAAAACACATTGAATAACATTGTTTATTAGTTTCAGATATTTATTCATTACAGGTACAAAGTTATGATTATTTCAAGTTAGGGTTGTTGACTAATCCAAAACTAGTCTTGTGAGACTAAAGAAACGTTTCATGAAAATGATAGTCTCTTTTAGCCACCTTCTGGTTGTATTCGAAGAACATAGGGGGTTTTAGCCTCCTTTTGGTTGTATCCAGAGAATTGGGGAGTTGGAGCTTCCCTTGGTTTGTAGCCTGAAAAACTAGGGGGTTGGAGCCTCCTTCCAGTTGCAGCTAGAAAACAAAGGAAGTTGGTGCTTCCAATGAATGTAATTCTTCAAGACATATAAGATAAAGCATTCTGTGGTTTCTCCCGATTTGGGTTTCCACGTAAAACAATGGTGTACTATGTATGTGCGTGATTGTTCATTTCTTATTTCTCATTATTGGATAATAATTCTACATTGATATAACACTTGGATTATTTGGAGAAAAAGGATTATAGTTACTCTATTACTGATTCACCCCCCCTCTCAGTAATCCAACAATTGGCATCAGAGCAGGTTCCTTAAGAAATCAGTTTAACCACTGAAAGGTAGATCATGGAGAGTACCAACTCATATAAAAATGGAATACCACACTTTGATGGACAGAAGTATGCTTTTTGGAGTATAAGGATGAAGACATATATACAAGCACATGGGTTTTAAATTTGGCAATCAAATGTATATGGATACATAGTACCAGCTGTTACACATCAAAAATACTCACTTTGATAGTGTCGCAAGTGTCATCATTACAAAGGTCGCAAGTGTCGCATGTTGCTCACAAGTGTCGCAAGTGTCAGGGAAGCATGTTTCCATGATGCTTATGTCATGCCTATAACGACATGAGAAGGACACTTGAAACACCTCAAACATTTGATTTGGAAGAGGAGAAATGAGTCAGCAGGCTTGCAAACCTTTTGCCATATGAAAACACTCAAAAACTGAGTTTTTGAAGGAGAGCGCTCCCCTATACCTCTTCTGGGAGCGTCGGCGCTCCCCCTTACACTGTCTGTGAGTGTTATAAATCTCCTCTGGCCCTTTTGAGGGAGCGCTATAAATTTTGAGAGCGCTGGAGCCCCCTAAAGCCTACTAGGGAGTGCTACAACGCTCTGATGGTCCTTTTGAGAGAGCGCTACCTATTCTGGGCAGTGGTTAAGTTGTTGAGATGAATGGGGGAAGGATCATTTCATTCTTGGAAGGCAGTTGGATTCGAATCCCTAGTCGAGCCATGATCTTAGGGCAGATCCTCAACTGAAGGAGGAAAATCCTCAACTTCCCCAAGGATGTCTCAAGTGGTTGAGCCTCTCCAAGGCTATATAAGAAAGATTTCTAATGGTGAAAGAGGACTGGAAAAGGAGAATCACACCAAACTTATGATATCATAAGTGGTGTTGGAACATAGATATTTTAGAGGCAAGAGACCTATGATCTCATAGGGAGCAATCGGTGAAGCTATCATCATTCGGATCATGGATCTTTTGAGCAAGGAGACGACAAGGAGGACTTGATGAAGCTGCTGCAATTCATCCATGGCTGTAAGCAATGTTTTGTCCTCATTAATATAATTTGCTTGGCCTGTTTCTTTCTAGTTTGTGTCTGATCTTACATGAA
>SNQJ01S0049051.1:89807-113042 GCA_010110895.2 Picea sitchensis | reverse complement strand
CTTTTTGTTGGAAGATATGTTTTTGATGATTCAAAGTTTGTGATAAAGAGGAAACATAGGAATATTATTATTTTTACCCCACATGGATCCAAAAAAGAATTCAACACCAATTAAACCTCGAGAAATGTCATCTATAACTCATGAAGAAAATGAGAAGATACAAAACAAGCTATCCAAATTGGAGGACCAACTTAATGATTGGAGTGCTAGGTCAATAACAAGTGATGAGTTGGTAAACACACATAGAAAAATTGAAGAGACATAAAAGAATATGGAATAAATGGAAAATAAGATGGATGAAAATAAGGAAGAAGTACAAAAATCCATGAATGAAATGCAAAGATCCATAGAAAAATCCATGAATAAAATGAAAAAATCCATAGAAGCCATGCTCTTACATAGGAATCCTAAAAAGGATATGAAGATCCAAGGAAATCATGAAAACAAGGAGAACAATGGTGTTGACACTCAATCACATATGGGGAGTATTTTATCACAGTTGGAGAGCACAAATATTGAATTTCATAATCATTCATTACTTCAAGATCCACATCATCAAGGTTTCAATGCGGCTTCAAGGAACTTCTTCATTCCAAAGATTGATATGAGGAAGTTTGATGGTAAATGTCCTATAACATGGATATTCCATATGGAGCATTTCTTTGATCTACACCAAACACGAAGATTACAAAAGGTACCCATTGCATCCTTGTATTTAGAAAATGATAAATTTGAGTAGTATCAATGGATTTGTGAAAGAAAAAAGAATTATATTATCTCTTGGTCCATTTTTACGGATGAATTGATATCACATTATGGGGATATTAAGAGAAATACATTATTTAGTCAATTATTAACTCCTCAACAAAAAAGTCCAATTACAGAGCACATTCAACGATTCCAAAAGATTACTCTTAGGATAATTTGTTAGATCTCTTTATGGGCATTTTAAAGGAGAACTTTCAACATGAGGTGCACCTCATTGAACCTAAATCCCTAAAGCAAGATTTTAGTATGGCTAGGAAAGTGGAAAACAAAAATATGGATACTAGAAGGGTGGTTGTTGATAACTATAGAGAGCACCATGTTCCCTCTCCTAAACCAACAAGGTTGACACCTCAACAAATGGATGAAAGAAGAACAAAAGGTCTATGTTTCATTTGTGACAGCAAGTACAGTAAAGATAATAAATGCAACAAGAAGAAATTATTTTACATTGACTATGAAGAGGAAGAATATCAAGAATTGGAACCATCATAATATATATATCTAGAAAAGACCACTCCAACAATATCTTGTCATGCATTGGTTGACATCAACACTCCACAAACCCTCAAGATACACAGATACATAAAAAAGGAAAAGGTAACAATATTGATTGATTCTAGTAGTACCCATAATTTCGTCAATTATGAATTAGCAAAAAATCGAATTTGCTTTGTATATCCACCACTAGAGTTTCAAGTAATGATTGCAGATGGAGGTATCGTAAATTGTTCTAGGAAGTGACATAGTATTAAGCTCAACACGAGGGAGTATTTTTTTGGATAGTCCCATGATTTCCATCCAAATGGGTGGTATTGATGTTGTATTAGGGGCCCAATGGTTACAATCATTGGGAACAATGGCCCTTAATTTTCAAGATCTTTTCACGAGATTTTCCTCAGATGATAAGGAAATTGATTTTAGAGGTATCCAAGGGAAACCCTCTAAGGTGATAAGCTCTAATAACATGAAAAATTTACTCAAAAAGGGACACCATGGTGTAATTTCACAATTATGCTCACTTGATGTTCAAACATCTCTATCTTTTGCTCCATTAGATCTCCAAATAATTATCAACAATCATTCCAAGGTAGTTGTTGAAATCCCCAAGGGTCTTCCACCTACTCGATACCGTGATCATGTTATTCATTTGCAACCAGGAAGAATACCACCTAACATTAGGCCTTACATGCATCCATATGCATAGAAGAGTGAGATTGCGAGTATGATCTAATAAATGTTAGAGGCCGACATCATTCAACCTAGTCAAATTTCTTTCTCTTCACTAGTGGTTATGGTTACAAAAAAGCATGGGTCATGGCATATGTGTCCAGATTATAGAAAACATAATAAAATTTCCATCAAAGATAAGTTTCCTATTCCTATCATTGATGAATTGTTAGATGAATTGCATGGTGAAAAATTATTTACTAAGTTGGATCTTCATTCGGGATATCATCAAATTAGAACAAGGTAAGAAGACATTGCCAAAACACCTTTTAGAACACGTGAAGGTCATTATGAGTTTTTGGTTATTCCATTTGGAAGGGCTTGAAAATAGAATTCATCAACATTTCAAAGCTTGATGAATTCTATTTTCAAGCCCTTCCTTAGAAAATTTGTGTTAGTATTTTTTGATGACATACTAATCTACAACAAATCTTGGGAAGAACATGTACAACATGTTGAAAGAGTATTACAACTATTGGAAGAGAAACAACTTTATGCAAATCCTTCCAAGTATGCCTTTGGGGTTCAAGCAATGGAATATTTGGGTCATATTGTATCTCTTCGAGGTGTAAAAGTGGACCCTAACAAAATTAAAGCTATGAGGGAATGGCCAATTCCTAAAACCTTGAAAAAAATTAGAGGATTCTTAGGATTAACGGGATATTACCGCAAGTTTGTCAAGAACTATGGTCAAATATCAACACCTCTAAAAACATTATTATAGAAGGAAGCATTTTCTTGGACTGAAGGAACACCAAAGATTTTGAAAAACTTAAGGATGCTATGTGTACAAATCTCATCCTAGCCACACCTAACTTTAAGAAAACATTTATTGTGGAGTGTGATGCCTTAGGTCATGGAATTGGAGTAGTTTTAATGCATGAAGGAAGACCACTTGCCTTTGAAAGAAACCAAATTAAAGGAAAAAAACTTATTCAAACCTATTTAAAAAAGAAATGGTGGTCATACTTCATGCAATACATAAATAACGCCCTTACTTAATAGGAAGGCACTTCAAAGTAAAAACGAATCACGATAATTTGAAGTACTTCTTGGAGAAATGACTATCTTCAGAAGAGTAACAAAAATGGGTTACAAAGATGCTAGGTTATGAATTTGAAATTGTCTATGAAAAAGGAAAACATAATATTCAAGGAAAGAAGAAGAAACACAGGGGTCAATATGTTCTATTTCTATTTTGTAATCTGATTGGGTGGAAGAAGCAAGGATAGAATGGAAACATAATCAAGATGTATGAAAGATCATTTAATAACTACAAGAGGACCCTAGTTCATTAGATAACTTTGTATGGAAGAATGCTTTTCCATGGCATCATGATCGTCTGTATTTATGTAAGAATTCCCAACTCAAACATAAAATCCTTTTGAAATTACATACTTCTCCAATAGGAGGACATTCAGGATTCTTGAAAAAGTACCGCAATATCAAGAAGGATTTTTTTTGGGAAGGTCTTAAAACTAGTGTTCAAAATTTTGTGTCTGAATGCTTGGTCTGTCAACATAATAAGGGAGAGACAATCAAGAATATAGGTCTCCTACAACCATTAGCCAAGTCAACATCGGGAAGAAGTTTCAATGGATTTTATTACAGGTTTACCCAAATCTAAAGGAAATACTGTCACCATGGTAGTAGTGGATCGACTGACAAAGTATGCCCATTTTTTTCTCTCTTTCTCATCCTTTTAAATAAAGTACAATAGCCACAAGATTCATGGAAAAAATTTAAAAGCCACATGGAGTCCCCAATATTATTGTAAGTGATAGAGATCCAATTTTCACTGGAAAGTTTTGGACCAAGTTATTTTCTTGTTTGGCTACTCAGTTGACTCACAACTCATCTTACCATCCTTAATCCGATGAGAAAATTGAGATTGTGAATAAATGTATAGAAGGATATCTTCGTTGCTTTGCATCTAATAAATATACATAATGGGTCGAGTGGTTTCCCTGGGCAGAATGGTGGTACAACACATCCTTCCATACTTCATCAAAGATGTCCTCATTTATCGCACTTTATGGATATCATCCTCCATCCATTACATCACACTTGAAAGGGAATACAATGGTTTAAGAAGTGGAGGAAAACATAGGGAACCAACAAGAGGTTCTGAAACTATTAAAGAACAACTTGGTTATGGCATGAAATAGGATGAAACAACAAGCATATCAACATCACAGTGAAAGGGAATTTGAAGTGGAGGATTGGGTATTTCTGAGGCTACAACCATATAACTATATGTCCCTCAAGAAACAAAAATATGACAATAAATTAGCACCCAAATATTATGGCCCCTATAAGGTTTTGAAAAGGATTTGAAGTATGGCTTACAAATTGGAGT
This sequence comes from Picea sitchensis, assembly GCA_010110895.2. NCBI lineage: Eukaryota > Viridiplantae > Streptophyta > Pinopsida > Pinales > Pinaceae > Picea > Picea sitchensis. The sequence goes on along the minus strand of SNQJ01S0049051.1, from coordinate 108,688 downwards.
TACCTCCATCTTCAAGTGTACATCCAATATTCCATGTTTCTTTCTTAAATAAGGTCATCAGAAACAATATCATAGTCCAAAATATTTGACCATATATTAATGAAGAAGGGAAAATCATACTAGAACCAAAAACAATTGTTGAAAAAAGGATTAGGTAGCTGAGAAATCGAGCAATTATAGAGTACCTTGTCAAATGGAAGAAGCAACATGGGAAGATGATTTCTTCTTGCAGAATCACTTGTGGTTAGTCAAGTGTTGAGGAAAACACTTGTTTGAAGGGGAGGGGCATGTTAAGCCCTAGACAAAGCCCCATGTTATGTATAAAACCCCCTATTAATCCCCTTATTGAATTATTACATTTCTAGTGTTATATTTGTATCTAGGCTAGAACACTTCATTACACCCTTTCATTATAATTGTACCCCTTGTCTCCTATATATGTACCAAGGAGAGATAGTCTTAGGATCATCATATCCCATCTTGTACATTTAATATATTGTAAAAGGAGGTTTCCCCCTCGAAGTGGATTGCTACTCATTAATTTTTTTATCATTCTCAAGGCTCTAGTTCATAACAATCCACAATAGAAAGGGTGATTGGTATGGGAACTAGAAGCATAAGGAATATAAGTGGATGAAACCCTCCTAAAGGGGGGAGGGGGTTCCCAAAAACACTAAACAATGATGAAGGCAATCTCTTGGAATTGTAGGGGAATGGGAAACACAACTAGGTTCAAATAAATCATGATTTTAATTAAATATGAAAAACCTATTGTTCTCTTGCTCTAGGAGATGAAGCTAGAGGTTGATGAGGTCGTCAAGCAAGGTACAAAATATTGGAAATATAGTGATGGAAAAGAAGTGATCTCTTGACGTCACACTTGGGGCCTGTACATGGTATGGAACAATACTATTTTACAATTGAACTATTGTCAGCATCCCCAACACTGGATGCTCACCAAATTTACACATATCCACACTAAGGAAGTGATATCAATATTCCATGTTTATATGCCTATAGTATATCATGAAAAAATTGAGTGCCAGAATTCACTGTCAGACTTGAGGAGCTCAAAACTCTGGGAGCAATGTGCAATAGCTAGAGATTTCAACACAACAAAAAATCCAAAAAGAAAAAAAAGGGAGGAAACATTATTCAAGACCATTGTCGAGAAAGGATGAAGGATCTTATGTCTCTATTTTATTTGTTCGATGTAAAATGATTTAAAGGTAAATTCACTTGGTCAAATAGGAGGATAAGCCCAAGGCATATTGCAACCAAGCTTGATCATTTTCTAGTGAAAAGTTCATTCTTAGAAAGAAATTATGCTCTCTCCTCTATTATTCTACCTTGGGAAACTTCTGATCAAAGGCCCATATCCATTCTTTTTTTCTGGAGTTTCTAATTCCATTCATTTTCCATTTAAGTTCAACCTTATTTCATTGTGTGACCAATCTATCTTTGATCTAATTTCAAAAACCTATACCTTTAGGGTGGTTGGATCCCCTATTCACATCTAGGAGCAAAAACTTAAAGCTACCAAGACTACTATTAAAAATTATGCTAAATCATCGTTTCCATCCATCTCTTATGTTATCGAAGAGCAAAAGTAAAAACTGGAACACTTGCAATATAGGATGGAGATTTAACAGGTCACCCATAAAATCTTGTATGAGGAATAAGAAACCTTTAAAAAGTACCAACAAACACTTAGAGAAAAGGAAGAAGAACATCGTTTGAAATCTATAAGTCTTTGGATGCAAGTCAGGGATAGAAACACATAGTTATTTCATAAGCAAGAATGTGCTAGGCTGTGGAGGAACACTGTCAAGGAAATCGTAAATGCAAATGGAGATATTTTGACATCTTTTGATAAGATATAGGAGGTTTCCTATGCTCATTTTGAATATTTATACACTAAAAAATATAGAGCCGATCCACTAGATACAATTGCAATGTTGGAAAATATACCAAATCTCAACTCCTAAGAAGAAAACATCAATATCTCTCAAGTAATTAATGAAGCAGGAGTCCAACAAGAAATTTGCCAGCTAGGCATTGATAAAACTCCGATATTGGATGGGTTTACCATACATTTATATAGGCTTTGTTGGAACATAATTAAATTTGACTTGATCATAATGTTGCAATATGTTCACTAGACATCTAGAATGGGAGGTGACACCAATTCAACCTTTCTTGCTCTAATCCCCAAGGAAATTAATCTACCTTTGCAAGAATTCGATCAATTTCAATGTGTAATGTTTCATATCATATTATGACCAAAATTGTCGCATATAGACTAAAGAATCTCCTCTCTAGGATCATATCGGAAAACCAAGGTGGATTCATGGAAACGTGCCAAATTGTGGACAACATAATCATGGTCCAAGAAGAGATCTACTCCAACAAATTTTGTGGAGATAAAGGTATGATTATTAAGATAGATATGGCTAATGCCTTTGATAGAGTTTTCCATTCCTTTCTCTTTGATGTCTTGCATAATTTTGTCTTTTTCTATGCATTAATCTGATTAATTTCAGCTTGAATATACAATCCATGGATAACCCCTTTAGTTAATGGAAGTCTGTCTAGATTCTTTAAAGCTAGCAAAGGGCTGCGTCAAGGTTGTCCATTATCCCCTCTCCTATATATCATCGTGGCTAAGGCCTTGAGTAGGAATCTTGAAGCTAAGAGGAGAAACAATGCTTTACTAGGAATTAAAGTGGTTCAAGGGGAGAGGAGCATTAATTCCAATTTTCTGATGATACCCTCCTTGTTGGAGGAGATTCATCAATTATAGCATCCATATTCAAGGGGTTTTTAGATTTGTTTATCATGGCTTTAGGGGGGATGGTTAAAAATATTAAAAACCAAATTTATGCTTGGAATGATAGAAACGGTACGCTACTTGTTCTATCTAGACTCCTTATGTTTTCATTTCAAGGATATTGGTGATGTTTCATGTATCTTGGAATTCCCATTAGCATGAAATACTCCAACTCTCATTCTTGGCATCAAGTTCTTCCTAAATTAAAATCCAAATTGAATCATTGGGGGGAGTAGTGGTTAAATCCAACAGGAAGGGTAGTTCTCATTAAAGCGTTTCTTTTAACACTGCCCATTTTTCAGTTTTATGCTATGTTAGCTCTGACAAGTGTCAAGATGAATTTGGCTAAATATTTAAGGATATTTCTCTAGCAAGGGGGGAAATCCAACTCTAAAATATATCATTTAGTCAATTACTTCATTGTTCAGGACCCCAAAACTCATGGAGGACTCGATATCAAGGATCCAACAATGATGAATCTTGTAATGACTCCTCTCGAGATGTATAATAGGAAAGTATGATTGGTGGAAAAAGGTCTTACACAAAAACAAAATTCAGGACAAATAAATTTGTCTTGATAACATTCCCCAAGTGCGAGGTGGGTCATCTATTTGGAAGCTTATAAATAAATCGTTCCTATGATTAGGGAGAAATTGACATGGATACCAAAAAATGGGAAAGCCATCAATCTTTGGTAGGACAACATCATGCGACACTGGCCATAAGTATATTCACGTGATCTTATTCCTTTTAGGGAATGGTTAGATGAGCATAGGAAGAAATCCCTTTATGATATTTCTTCATGGGACAACTTCACAGAATATGGAGAGGATGGAACTTTGGGCCTCCTCCCTTGCATCTGATTCCTTTGGTGGCCTCTCAACTTGAATGGAAATTGCGTGGTTGTGTGCCTAAGCATATGATAGAGTTAGACTACAGAGGGTGGGGCCTTGATGAATAATTTGTTAAGTAGGGTTATGATATTCCATGTTCTCTCTCCTCCCTTCCTCCTAAAGCATCTCTTTGGAAAAAAAGTTGGCATACAGGTAAACTACCTAAAATCAACACTTTTTGTTGGACATTAGCTCATGGAAAAATGTTTAACTTCAAAAAATATTAAAAAGAGAGGAATCTAGGGACCATTTCGATGCACTCTTTGCTTCTGTAGTATAAAATCCTTTCATCACTTACTTTTGGAATGCCAATTCACTATGGAGGTATGAAAAACAATGGTTAATGTACTTGCACATTGCCTTAAGAAGCCAAACTCATTGAAGCAACTATTTGAGACATGGTGCAATCACTACTCAGGGTCCTTCCATCACAAGCATTTCTTCAAAAAAAATTGGATACCTTTGGCCAGATTTGTATGCTAGAAAGTGTGGTTGGAACGAAATAGAGTTGCATTTCAACATGTTCAAACTTATAGGAAATGGTAGCATTCAAGGCTAAGACTTCGCTATCGTACCATTTCAATTATAAAAATCCCTCTTGATCAAGCATTAGATAAGGAAGAGATGCAATGGCTTGACCAATTCAATCTTATATGCTCTTGCTCTTGTTCTCAACTTCACCCCCAAACATGATGGAAGCTTTAATTAACTTCATAATAATTTTAACAAAGGACTTAGGATCAAGACTCCTTATACTCTGTTTTGACAGAGCCTTGAAATGAAACCCCGGGGTGGCAAGTGAAAGTAGGGTTTTCATAAACCTAGGAGGAAAAATACAACATTCCTACACATGGAGTTTGTGAACTCTTTATAATAACCTTGTTGAGGATTATTCTTTATTGCAAGGACTCCACCTCATAACTTCTATAAATATTCAAAAATTGATTGTAATTGGGGATTCAAATAATGTCATTCAACATATGGTCATGGAAAAAAACCCCATCATCTTCAAATTATCATCGATGTCTACTAGAATTCAAAAAGCTTTATCATGTATCTCAAAAGTGAGATTTTTTCATGTGCTTTCTGATAACAATCGAAGAGAGGATCATTATGTCAACAAGGCCACACAAGAAAAGGAAGGGACCATAGTTCTAAATGGAAAATTATATTATCAACCAATCCCATGAAGGTACCTACTTTCACGTCAAAGGGATACATGTCTCTTAATACTCAATATACATTTTTTCTTTTTTATTCAAGGAAACCAGGCTAGCCCCTTCACGATAAAAAAACATCTAGAAGTTAATCAAAGCAATGATGGTTCAAGGCACTCTCTTCTAGATTTGAATGCACAGGTGTAGGATATTGAAAAAGAATCAATGATTGAAACAACAAATAAGGATGTAGCCAATCATACTCAGTTAGTTATTTATGTTTTTTAGGATTACCAAGCTCTTAGGGAATTTTTGCAAAATTTATACATTTACATTTTTTTCCTAAAATCTTATATGTAGAGTGGCTTGAATTGGACTCATTTTGGTAGGATTCAAGATCTACTTCATTATGTAGATATAGGGAGTCATACTATCATGTAATTTCACTGTAATTTGTTGTTATCAAGCAAATTGGTAAGTGCGGACACAAACTGATCTCCCTAACTTCAACAAGAAATTAGAACCAAACAGAGTAAAATACAAGCTTCTCCTTAGATTTCATTGTGATATAAACTAGTTCGATAAGAGATAAATGACATACCGTTTAAACATTGTTTGATCCTCACTAGTTCCATCCTTGCTCCATCCTTAGACTTGTGGGATGTTGGACCTGTTTAAGAGACACAAACGAACAAAGAAAGAGAACAACGATATATATATTCCAATGAAATCTACGTATAATATCAGGGAGTTATACAATAAAAATGAAGACAATTTTATAGGGAAGGAATGTATTGCTGCATTATATTAATGAAATTGGCGAATACAACCTATGCCTTGATGTTGCAAGGTCCCTTCCAATGGCCCTTTGCCTCAACACACACACCTTTTCTCTAGTTCTTTTAATGAAGAGTATTCACAACTTGACTTGGAAAGCTAAAGCAAAGCTATCTCAAGTGCAATCTTTAACATAATTCTTCATGCATAATCCAACCTAGCCTTTCCCATGAGAGATCCCTCTTTTTATAGGGTGAAAGAGGATTGGATGAGGAGATTAGGATGATCCCACTAAATCAGAGAAGCGGGTAAGATCCAAACCGATCTGAGGCCACCTCATCTTCTAGACGATCCCATTCTAGAACTTTCGAGAATTTCACCCTTTTCCCTTGTTTGAGAATCTTCACACCCTAAGCACAAGTAACCCGCGACGACGATACAACCCATTTTGATGTAGCATGTGTCGATCAAGCATCATCGCACCCGAAGCATTTAGCAGGGTGCGACGATCTCCTTTGATAGGGTTTTTAAGAAAAGAAAGATGATTCAATTTATCAGGGAGAAAGTTTCATTTGTTCAGTAGTTTCAGGGAACATAGAATTAAGCGGTACACATATCATCGATGATCAAGGGGTGACCAAAATAATGTGTAACATAATTCCCCCCAAAGTATGAAGTTGGAGCATGTGACAACTAAAATACTTTGTAGAATGTCTGTGTCGAGAACAAGGAGCACATCGGTTGGAAACCTACAAGCAATCAAGCATCTGCATAATAATATACCATTTACTGAGGTAGACATTCCCATACTCAGACTACAAGTGACCCCAAGTATAAGTGTCAAGTGAGTCATGGCCACCAATTATACACTGTGGATCCATGTCATCATGATTCAACATAGCCACGAGAAATACATTGTGGATATATGCTATAACGACTCAAATTTGGACATAGCCATGACAAATACACGGTGGATCTATGTGTTAGTACAGACTTATGAATACTCCATTGCAACCTGGACCAATATGGAAATATCCAGGGTATTCATCTCAATCGTCCCGAAGTACGAATCTATCCATGTGATTAAAGGTGTCGAAGTCAAACATGGTATAAACCACTTGATTACCGGTCATTGATGAATACCATTAACACGTGCGAGGGAAATCACCATTGATGTCAATGATCCCCAAGGTAATCTAGTACAATCCATCGAATGCGAATTAATGAGTTGAATTCGAACATTCGATGGAATTTTCCAATCAAGGGCCATTGATGTGAACCCACTGTCGAAAACGAGGAAACTTTCCATTGAGGCATGCAAGTTCCAAGGTACTAAATGATTTCTAAGTCTAATTCCCGGATAATGTGTTGAAGTCGACATGAAAAGAATCATCGTAGGAGGGCCTTAATGTATCCTCCATCAATGACACGAAATATGTAACAGATTTTAAGTAGATCAAAATATCATGTGATTTAGAACTGACTCAGGGAAGGCCGACATGGTAAAGTTTGACTGCAGATGGCTGACTCGATAGAAGTCCTGTATGGGTTGAACTTCTCTTGAACATATGAACGACACGACAAATGTCTTGGCAACATTGACTCAAGGAGGACCCAATATACATACTTGTGGATGATCAAACGAGAGAAAAATGGATTTCCCAACCCAGATACAATAATGAAGAGGGGTGTCATGTTCAAGAGCGACTTACTGCCACTAACACAGATACAAAAATACATTCCTTTCCCAATTTTCCGCCACCATTTCTGGCGAGTACCTCTTTATTTTTATGCAATCTTGAGGAGGATAACATATGCTTGTAATGTAAGCTCATCCTTCGAATGAGTCCCTCAGAGTATTTTTAATGAAACCTAGGAAGGAGTGGTTCGGTCCCATATGGGACTTTCGATGCTTATTTTATGATTCCAAAGAAAGAAAACTCAGGGGTTTTTCATGTTTAGAGAGTCTGAAAAACACTTAAATAAAACTCCACAATGTCCTTTTTCGTAAATTAGTCTGATGAGACTGAAAAAGAGATAATCTACTGCTCATCATACATTTTCTTCAAATACTTTTATGAGCGTGAAAAGAACAAGGTCGCTCAGCTATATTTCCATGTTTAAGGAGTTTGAAGAGAGCTTAAAGAGGACTTCAGGGGGTTTGTTTTTTGTATTTTCATTACGAGTCTGAAAAAAATGATAAAATTTTACTCGATTACATTCTCATAGTTTCACGAGTGTGAGAAAGAATAAAGACCATGCTCGGAGTTTTTCTTGAAAAACTCTAAAAGTATATATACATCATAAAAACAGGCAAAAACAACCAAAAAGGAGTGATCCATATCAAAAGTCTGGTTGTCAGATCTCTAACCTGCAATATTGACACTTTGAAAAGTCCATTAGGTTTGTGACATAGGTGAAAATATTTAAAAAATAATTTAATTTTAAATTAAAATGGTAAAAGTAAATTAAATAGGTCAAAACTAGTTCATTTTACCATTTCATTTGCATTTTCACCAAACTAGTGCCAAAAACCCTCTTTTTCCTACGATCTTCAAGTGACGATTCTGGAGCACTCCGTGGACGATTTATCGAGCCATTTCCATGAGGTAGGTGCTCTTCCTCCCCTCTCTCTTTTTATGGTATTTTTTTTCAATTTTAATGGTTAAATTTTGAGTTTATGGGTAATTTTCCAAGGGAGATTGCGCCTCCAGATCGTCGCAGACCTTTCCTATCATGAACTGCGATGAGCCTATATCGTTGTAGGTATTCTATAGCTGGGGTGCGACAATGCTGCACTGTGGGAAATTTGACCCCTGGGATGGCCGAAACTCAAAAACAAAAAAGAGAGAGAAAGCTGAGAAAACTCCCAATTTTGAATTTTTGATAAACTAAATCATCTTTAATTGTTGTTTGGAATATTTTCATTGGTCATCATGCTTGAGTGGAGGGAACAAGAGCATGAGGAGGAAGACCACTTTTCCGGAAATGATCCGGGCACCTTCATGGCACTATGGGAGTGTGGCTTGCTAAAGTTTTTCGAAGTGCAGGGCATGAGGGCCCAATTGATGGTATTGGAACACTTAGTCTGCATGTGGGACGTTAATGAGCAAGAATTTCATGTCGTGGTACATACAATCACTCTAGAGATCGATGAAATCTACTTCTTGACTGGGTTATCTCACTGTGGCTCTCGAGTGTCACTATCAGGAAGCAGAGGAGGTGGTGAACCCATGGATTATTATGTAGCACATCACTGTGTAGCTGGTACAGAGAAACATAGTGGCAAAGTTGCCATAAAGGATGTTCAAAACTTTCCTTTGAGGACCATTCTCTATACTATTACTCATATGGCAGGGAGTGCAGCTCCTCACATGGCCTTACAAAGCCATTTTTCAGTATGTTATCAAGTGTATGGAGCCCCGAGTTTTCAACTAGTGCGAGGGCCTCCTAAAAAATATGAAGAAACAATTAACAAATTCTAGAAGTGGTTAGCTGAAGCAGTTTGGATATGGATTGATTTTGGTATCCTTTTTCCTAGAGAGGGTCCTCGTTTTACGCCTAAAACATGTGGAATGGGGAATACCAACTCCACGGGATCCTTGGATGAAGAGATGGGTAGACTTGATTGAACATCATGGCAGCGTGCCAATCGTTACATATGGTCCTGCTTTCTTCTAGTGGATGAGGGATCAACTTGTCATGATTGAGGAATATGCATATGCCATGAATGACTTCCGTGGAGATCTCAACTTGTCATTACCTGAGGGTTCTCGGTGGGGAGAGATATGTAAAAAGGATTTTTTTTCATTATATGTTGTTTTTGGTATTTTAATTATGAAATTTCTTGTTACGTATCCGAGACTAATCAAGTGCTCAAAACAATGCAGATGTGGTGCCTTTCAGGCCTCCAGGATCATCTCCTATCCAGAGACGTGGAGAGATAGGGGTAGTGGTAGGTCGATGGGTAGCAGCTGAGGATCTCGAGGAGATCGAACACAACCTTGAGGGATTGACCATGAACATCCTTGACATCACTATGGACGAGTTACCTCGACACTACCAATGCCATACTGTTGGCATGTCAACATCCATTGGTCAACTGATCCGTCATGTAGAACGGGCAATCATTTGTTATAACGAGAAACATCCTTGATGCATATGTATATGAAGCCATGTGCTTCACCATTTTGTTCTCAGGACATACACTTTTTGTAACTTTTGACGTTATAATATAAAAATTCTACCGTCTTACTTGTCTTTATATGTGCGTGTTTGGATTTATAAATGGCGCAAATGTCTATCTAAAACATAATTGGCTAATGCATATGTTAATGTGTTTAGATATCTAGGAATGTGTTGATATTCAATGTAATCAAAATGTCCAAGAGTTGAATTCTCAAGTATACCCATAACAATGTAGGACTTCATATGGAATAAACGTTGTTCAATTGCAGCACCACAAGCTGAGAATCTAGTGCTATAATTAGATGACAGATGCCAAGTGAAATGGTTCCAGTTAATAACTCAATAACCGCACTATATTCTGTAATATTATTAGTTGCACGACCCAGGAAAATACCGTGTAGACTGACCAACTCGTCCGTAGGGGTATAGATTGCCCATGCAACAAACGTTAGATTTTGAGTACTGTGACTAGCACCATCAACAAAGCTAATATAGGGTAGCGAGAATGCCGACTTCTGGAAACCAAGCATGGGGTAAGGTAAGCAGCCTGAAGGCAGAAAAGAAATGACAAAAAGCACACCAGAGTATAATACAATAAAATACAAAGCACTCATGCAAAACATCTCAAGCATAGTACTTCTTTAGGTAAAGCCCATTTCTAGGTTCACCCAAAGGGATTCCATCATAATCTACCAGCTCATAAGCCCCTTTCTCCAACACTTGTTTAATGATACAAGGGCCACACCACATGGCCTCGAATTTACGTGCCCCCAATAAGTCATGATCTTGTTCAAAAAGGAGAACTAAATTTCCTTCAGAAAAAATATGTGGTTTAACATGTTTGTCGTATTGAGCTTTGACAAGTTTCTTCTAAGTTTCTATGACTAACGCAACATTACGACAAGTCTCGTGTAATTGCATTAAATACAAGAGACATTCTTCTTCAACTGTGGTGTTGGGGAGAAGTTTGACAACTAGTTTCACAGACGAGATTTCACATTCAATCAGAAAAATGGCTTCAATACCATACACTAACTGGAAAGGCGTGAACCTCGTGGTAGATTTAACGGACATCCGATAGGCCCATAATGCCGAAAAAATCATTGTGTGCTAGCTTGACTTGTGAATATCTACCATCCGTCGAAGCATAGGGGTTAAAACCTTGTTGATTGCTTCAACTTGGCTATTGGCCTGTGGATAATAAGGGGTTGAGTTTTCATGCCGTAAACCCAACTTATTAGTAAGCTCAGACATCATAAAATTGAAAAAATGGCCGCCTTGGTCAATGACAATGGCATGAGGGACATCGCCTCGACCCATTTAGTGAAATAATCCACAGCTACAATAATGTATCCATGCCCCCCGACTGAGTGAGGGTTACATGTCATGAAGTCAATTCCCTATTTAGCGAATGAACCAACGGAAACTACATGATAAAGAGGAGCAGGGTGTGATCAAATCTTATTGTTATATGTTTGACAAGCGTGGCATTTCTGAACTGCAATAATGCAATCCTTAAACAACGAAGGCCAGAAATAACTAGCTCAGAGGATATTTTGGGCAGTGGCATACCCAGACATATGACTACCACATGCTCCATAATGTCAGTCATTTAAATATTTCTCGACTTCATCATAGGTTAGACATCGTCAAAATACAAAATCAATACCACGACTGTAAAGAGTATCACCAAGGATAATATATTGACAGGCTTGATACCTAATACGACAATGATCTACACGAGAAAGATCAGGCTGGAAAGTTTGGGTTTGGAGATAAATGATAATATCTCCATACCAAATATCGTCTGAACTGATCAGAAAGAGAGATTCATCAGGAAAAGAATATTCTGCCACAATTTATGTCTCAGCGGAGGGAAGGTCACATATCAACTCAACAAAGACCAAAGATTTCTTTGACTTGGTTCGCTCAAATTCCAAATCAAACTCCTGGAGAATCACTATCCATTTGGAGTATTTTCCCCCCAACAATTGTCGTGTAAGGATATGTTGCATAGGTTTTCAATAAAAAATAATTGTGGTTTTGTGAAATAAGATATAGTGATGAAAACGTTGAACAACTTGAACAGCCACCAAGGCCAATTTCTCCACATGCATGTATTTGATTTCGGTGGTTGTAAGACTCCGAATCAAATAGTAAATAACATGTTCATCGTGCGAATCATCCTCTTGGACTAGAACCATGGCTATGGTAGAATCTGAAGCAACCAAGTATAATAAATAATCTCGACTATAATCAGGGGTAAATAAGAGTGGTGTATGAGTTAATGCAAGTTTCAAAGCTTCAAAGGCTTTGTTGGCAGTGTCGTCCCATACAAAATCATGACCCTTCTTAAGAAGTCGAGTGAAACCCTTCCTTAGTTCGACTTAATTGGGAATGGATCATCGTAGAAAGTTTTCCTTCCCTTGCAAACTTTGGATTTGGCATAATGTAGAAGGGGGAAGCAAATTTATAATAGCTTCAACCTTCAAAGGATCCACCCTGATCCCATGCGTAGAAACAATAAAGCCAAGAAGTTGTCCAGACTCCACACAAAAAACACATTTATGTGGATTCAATCGTATGCGGTAATATCGACATCGTAGAAAAATGTCTCGTAAGTGTGCCGAGTGATCTTGACGACGCATGGAATGCGCAGGTAAGTCATCTAGGTAAGGTTGTACACTATGCTTAATATCATGAAAAGCATAAGACATAGCGCGTTGAAAATTCACACCAACATTCTTGAGACTGAAAGGGAGTTTACGATATGCGAAGGTACCCCAAGGGAAAATAAAAGTGGTCTTATGTTGATCTGTGAGTAAAATATTGATTTGATTATAGCCAGAGAATCCATCCATTAGAGAGACTATTTCACTCCCGGCACAATCGTCAATGATTTGGTCGAAAAAAGGGGTTGGATAATTATCTTTAGGACAAGCCTTGTTAATATCCCAATAATCAACACAAACATAGATCGTTCCTTATTTCTTCATAACCGGAACAAGATTGGACACCCAATCAGTCAAAGCTACAGGGTAGACAAAACCAACTTTAAGAAGTTTTTCAACTTCGAGTTTGATCGCAACAACTTTTCGTGGATGAATTGGGCGAAGTCGTTGTCGAAGGGGTTTAGTGTCAGGGTATGTCTTAATTTCATGTACAAAAATATATGGATCAATTCCAGGCATTTCTTCGTAACTCCATGCAAAAACTTCACAAAATTCTTGGAAAAGGGCCTTGTAAGTTTGGATCTCATCAGGAGAACATGAGGCACCTATATGAACATTATCCACAATGCCAGGCTTAATCGAAATATCTAGAGGGATAGTAGGTGAAATATTTCCCAAGTTCCCTTCATACAAAACATCACGTGTTGGTTCAGAAATTGGGGGAATAGTAACGATGGTAGACAGATTTGAAATCCTTTGGTAACTCTCGATAGTCTTGGGTTCCAAGAAGAGGATATAATGATGATGCCCATCATCCCATGGGGTGTCTTCCATGGAAATAACTGTCATGATCATTTCATCAGTATGGAATACCATGTGAAACAGATTAGGAGACGTATCTAAGAGAGAATGAGGAGAAGGAGTTGTTGATTGAATAGCTTGATAGGCCAATTCCATCGTACTTAAAGGCATTTGGTCACCATAACGAAGATAGTCTTCCAATATAGGGGCTATCCAAGGGTCATGTGACTCATGGATTTTGCTAACAGTGGTCGAAATCATGTTAATAGAAGCGACAAGAGGAGGAGGAACATCGGGTGGTGGTATGGAGAAAGTGCCCATTAACGAGGAATCTTTTAAAAGACCCACCCCGACATTCTCATAACTAGGAGGTGTTTTTGCTATGAAGGGAACATTACTAGTGCGTGAATCAAAACTAAAAAAGGCGAGTTGATCTACTGTAACGAATTTACCTTGGTGAGGGAAACATATCACATGGAAAAGAGTAGACACAATTTCTCGCATAACATCAATCCAATTACGTCCAAGTAAGAGGTTGTAATCGAGAGGTGCATCCAACACCTCAACCTCAACAATAACCGCTTTTCCTTCTAATGCAATAGATAACACAGGAAGAACACCATAAGGTTTAAACCCTATACCATTAAAAGATTTTAAATTATTGTGTGACTCGATAAGGGCAGGAGAGCTAATGGATTTCCAACAAGTGACAAACATGATGCAAGTTGAAGCTCCCTCATCAACAACTATTCGACAAATATTCTTATTTTCTACAATTACTTGTATTTGAAAAGCTAATTGATGAGGGAGTCTTGGAATGTGATCTTCCAAGTCAAAGATTATCAAATTTTTATCAGTAGGATTGATTCCACCAATAACCTTTAACAGGGCCTTCCGTTGAGTAGGACAACTTTGAAGGACTTCTAGAGTCAACATTGCAGAAGGTGCATGTGCAATATCTTCTACAATGTTGTAGCATTGAGTTGCACGTGCATGCAGGTTAAATGATGACTTACGAATGACACCCTTAGTTGCCGGATGTATAACTGTATCTGGACTAGGTTGTTCAATACGAAGAAGACCATTGGGAGGTTGAGCCAATGGAGGAGGTTGACCCAATGGAGAAGGAGAATAATCTTTGTTTCGAGTAGCGATTGCAACTTTGTTTTTCTTGGAGTCACCAGTACACATAAGTACATAAGAGGTGGTAGAGGGAGAAGGTTGGTCATGAATAACCAATTGGGACTTCTTTTGAGAAGGAAACGGTTGTGACAAAATGATAGGTGTAGGAGGCATCCCAGTTCCTTGTAGGAACTTAGTAACCTCTGCATGTCTTGGATAATCTTTCGTATAATGGTCCTCACCACAGATAAGACAAGGATAACGAGGTTTTCACTTTTCTTTATAATTAGCAGGCTGAGTTTTGAGTTTATCAAATTGTTGATTATTATTTTTATCCTCATTATTCTTACCTTTCCCTTTCTTTTTATTTTGATATTTACCGGTAGGCGTAGACTGAACCATATTGACCTTAGAGGTTTTACTGGGAGAAGGAGTTGGAGGAGTAACATTTTGTACATTAGCAGTAGTAGACTTGGGATTGGAATGATTTTCTTGTTTGGACTAAGCATCAGCATGAAAAGTGCCAATCACACAATCAACAACATGAGAAGCTACTTGAAGCATTGGGGTTGGATTTGTAGACGGACGAGGAGCATCAGGGATCAAGTCATATAATGTTCATGTTTGAGAATAAACGAGATCCAAGTATTGATCAAGACTAATCACCTTCTCTTCAGTGACGACACCCCCCATGGAAAAATCATGGGCTATAGGACTGATGAGTGATTTGGTAAACCACTCAACCAATAATTGATCAGGAAGGGGAACTTTAATTAATCATCATCTCCTCCTCCACTCCCGAATATGATCTGAAATGTGAGTGGAAGAGGATTGTTTAAATGAACTCAAAATTTTGGTTCCTAACTCATATCGTATCGATAATTGGTAATGTGTCAAGAAAGCGATAACTAAGGTGTTGAAATCATTGAAGAATCCTCGTGGAAATTCAATATACCATTTGGCTGCCGAACCCATAAGAGTGCGTTGGAAAAGACGTAATCGGATGGAGTCATCCATCAAGGAGTTGGATGAACACCAAAGACGAAATGTCATGACGTGATTTTTTAGGTCTTATGCCGATCGACCATCAAAATTAGGAATGTATGATGGTAATTTGGCAGGTATAACTGGACAATAAGGAGAATGCAAGATGGAAACAACAACTGTCTGTTTACTTTAGGAAACTGGTAATTTTGAGGAGGTAATCACGTAGGTATACCAATAGGACCATAAGCAGTTTGTAAATAGTTAGAGGGTCCTATCAAATTCGGTGGTGGAGGGTTTTGAGTCAAGTAGCCAACATTTGTTGGTTGATTCAGTATGCCACCTTGGAAAGGAGCATTAGATTGAAAAGCTTGACCCCAGGTAGGATTTATGGAGTCTGGACAGGGTTTCCTTGGAAAGGAAAATTCTAAGGTTGAGTTTGTAATCTAGGTGTATACTGCCCGTAAACTGGGTTATGACCCCCAACTTGAGGTTGACCTCCACCAAAAAGTTGAAAACCAGAAGTGACAGAATGACTTGTGCCTCCAAGCTGATTGGAGCTACTTGGGCCAGGACGATTAGATCCTCCAAGTGGTGGAGGAATTCTAGGCCCTTTAGATAGAACCTGGGTAGGTGTGAGAAAAAAACCACTAGCAGCATTATACCTAGGTGGAACAAAAAGATTAGGTCCTCCAGATGGACCCTGGGTAGGATTAGCAATAGAACTATTAAGAGCATTATACCCAGGTGGAAGTGAGGGATTTGATATAAGAAGAAGTGGCATTCCAATAGGAGCTTGAGTTACTACCGTACTTCCGGCAAAAAAAAATGTAACTCATAGAATTGAGGTAGAGCTAGTGACCTGGAGAGGAAGGATTGTGTGAGTACCTACCAACAATCGGTCTGAAACCGTAACAACATTAATTGTCGCACCAGTTAAATTATGTAAAGGTACTATATAAGAAGTAGAAGTAACAAGTGTATGTGATGACATAGGTTGGTTTGGACTCATTCCCAGTTTATCAAAAATATCGTGTCCCAAGGAGGTCCTCCAAAAAGAATGGACGAGGATTGGACTAGGATTAAAAATTCTAGAAGTATGAACCGAGGTTCTAAATGATTCATTTTGAAATGGTGGATCATCCACACCAGACTCTAGAAAAGGTCCAATAGGTATATAGTATAGTCTTTAACAACAACAACTCCTGAAGAGTTTATTTGGAGCAAAATTGGGTCTTGTAAAACATTCAATAACAGATTTACAGGGAGCAATGATTCAATCAATGGAGTAGAACTCCCGATCTCAGAGGACACATCATTATTGACTACTCCTTCAGGAGAAGGACCCTATGGTGAATTAGGAAGCAAGGGGGCGTATTCTTTTGGTTCTTCCGGAGGCAACCCCTGTATCCTACGTGAGCGACGAGCGCTGATGTTGGCCACACCCAAAAACTAATAAAAGAGATCTATGGCCAACTAGAGAAACAAACAACACTTCACTAACAAAATCTAGATATCAAGCAGACAAACAAACCTTCTTATCTCGAAATCACTAGTTGGTAATGAAATACAACGTCGTGAGATCAAGACAAGAAGGGGCTGGGGTAAAGCGGGTGGAAAATTTACATTGACGACCTGTTTAAAAGACTTACACCCTGGTGCAAGCTCCCACACATAATCATGGGTATACCCTCCAAGGATCCCGAGTGAGTTTGTCCAATGTCGATTCCAGGTACTGTGAAGACTTGCCCCTCCATAGTCACCTCGTGTGAAGACCCTAAAGAGATAGGCTACTAAGGTTACCAATTACAACAATGATGCCTGGGGAAGCAGTCGACAATACACTACATGTGCAAGGGTAGGGTATCTAAGCCCGAAATCACCTCGATAAGGTCCGCACATGATTTTTGTAATATCCCCCGGTAGTGCCCTAGTTATATTATGAATTGTAATCATGTTTATGAATTGTAATCATGTTTATGAATTGTAATCGTGTTTTGTAGGCTGGTGAGCCGAGTATGGATAAGTTGGTGGGATTATGTGTTTATTAGGTCAGAGAGCCCAAGTGTTAAGGCCAGGAGCCTGATTTTGTATTTGTAATTATGCATAACATTAATAAAGATTAAACATCGCTACGTGCAGACTGACCATGAAGAAAGAGTGATGGGGGACTAAGCTTCCACAAGGTGGGTAAGGGAAAGGAGGATAAAAGGTTGGAAAGAGGGGGGCTAAGCTTAGGGGCTTAAGTCCTTGGGAATAATAATTTATTATTATTCCAAAGTGGTGTGAATGGTATGCTTTTTATCCTAAGTTCTGGGAGAGGCAACGCGTGCAACTCCAACCTATGCAAAAAGGGAATGTGTACTTGATGGACTACATGTAGTGTCATGGGCGACATGTGTCGACCCAGACACATGCAATTTAACCCAAGAATTGAGCTGTGATGGGGATTCATCCTCCATTCTTTCGTGGGCTGTCTGAACCGTGTCACCTCTGCATCTGATCTCTGCATTGATTCCTGGTCACGCAACTCTGAATCCAGAAAACCGTAATGTTTTCCTGAGAAGCCGATGTATTCACCATCTGAACCGCTTGGGTCTGTGTTCAACCTCTGTGTTGATTGAGATGTGTCACAAACTCATTGATTGAGCCGTGTCACAAACCCGTGGATTGAGCCGTGTCACCTATGTATCCTGTGAGCCAGCCTATTTGCCCTTGTAGAGCCGAGTCCGTACCCGAACTGTCTTTGGGTTGTTGCCTTCTGTTTTCCTGAGTGGAATTGTGTTGCTGTTATACTCACCTTATGGGAATTGGGCTGAAACTAGTTGAAGAGGCGGGTTGTCAGGCCCGTGGTTGAAGAGGTAGGTTTTCAGGCCAATGAGCATCTCTCTCTAGGTGAGAGAGTCTGCTAGGAATTGGTTTTCTCCTAGAGAGAGTCCAGCACCAGCTACAGAGCTTTGAGAATTCATGATCCGAACTGTTGCCAAGACCCAAAGAGGGAGGTGAAGCACCGATGGACTGTGCTGGTGAAGGTGTATACTCCCGAGTAGAATAAGAATGTGGGAATGAGAGTCTGTGAGTAGTGGGCTTAAGAAGGCTCCTGGAGAGAATCCTTTCGGTTGCTCTATGCATTTTTCTTGTAACCTCAACCTAGTCTAGGATTCCCTTGCCCTGGGTGGAGCTTGGACCCAGCTCGGGGGTGACCCACTGTTGAGTGTGATGAGCGGCGTGGTCTAAGGCTGGGAGGTTCATGGAAGGTCTACACGTAGTTGGTGGAGTTACTACAGTTTCAAGGATAAGTATCATTATGTGTTTAATTTCAATTAAAATGCATGTCTATGATGCTCTCAATATTATCGTGTATTTCGTTGCAGTAATAAATTACTGTTAATTCCATTATTTATGTATGTTAGAAGTAATCATGTGATTACTCTGTATTGTTTAGTTAAATGTGTTA
>SNQJ01S0049051.1:70290-89789 GCA_010110895.2 Picea sitchensis | reverse complement strand
TGATGATGTTCCGCGTGGTAGCGTTGCCCAATAGTGGGGTTGATGGCCAAGGATGTTACAAATTGGTATCAGATCTTTAAGGCTAAGTTAAGGTTGTGTTGGTAGCATTACCTGGCATGTTGGTGGCTGTGGATGTTACAAATTGGTATCAGAGCCAAAGGTTTAAATGCTGAGCCTAGATGGAATGGATAAGTGGTCTTTGGACCCAAGGTTCCGAGTGGAAATGGAGTTCAAATGGAACCGATTTCGAAACTTAGAATGTTTCAGAGTGCCAAGGGGTTACATGGTCGTGTTACGAAGCTCATGAGGAGTAGCGTAGAGTAAAACTGCAACCATCATGGTATTTGACAACAGATAGAGAGAGAGCTCAACACTTGGGGTGTTGGAGCCATAGGATCTGTTTAGGAAAAAAGAGAGTCCTTTACGACCATCAGATCTAGAGAAGGTGTAGGAAGGTTATCCTGGAAGCCTTTCAGAGTTCGAAAATCGAGAGAAGTGGGGTGCGCTGATGCAAAAACTTCTGAAACTCGAAACTCCGAAGTCTTGAGGGAGATGTACACCGTAGATCTGGGGAAAAGAGCTTGACCGTTGGATCAAGCAGAAGAGCAGATTGTAATTTTGGGAGTTCAGCTGTCGGGAGAAGTGGGATGTGCCATTGCACAAACTCCTGAAGTCCGAAGTTCAGAGGTGAAAGAGTAAATGTGGTGGGGCTGGATGACATTGCCTGGGGTGATGTGGACCTTCCTAGGCATGCCACGTGCCATCGCCTTAGTTGGTGACATATGTACTATGTGGGCCCAAAGGGTAGAGAAGCACAAAAGTTTGAGAGTCGCGAGATGGAAAGAAAGCAAGCGTGAAAGATTCTGGAACCCGAAGTTCCGAAGTATCAAAGTCCCTAAGTTCCGAAGTCTCGAGGCTCCGAAGTTCCAAAGTCTCGGAACTCCGATGCTTGAAGTTTCATAGCAAGTGTTAGCCGTTGGATGTTGAGTAGACATGGACGGTTGATCTTGCCTATGTCGTGAGTTTGTTAGTTCGGAACTCGGGAAGTTGTTATGTAGTATTTTGAAACCTCCCAAAGTGCTAAGTTCCAAAGCGCTCAGAAGTTTGGGCCCAGGTCATAGCCCAACATCACATTCAAAGGGGCATAGCAGGAGGAGCTAGCACCTAGGAGATTTGCGATTCGAAAAATCGAGAATCGAGAGTATCGGGTTTGGCCCACAACTGAATACCTGAAACACGAAGTCGCGAAGCGCCCTTTTTGTTAGGCGAGTGGTCACGAACCGCGATCACGTGGGTTGGGGACTAAGAGAAAAGGGACTAGTGCCAGAAAACTTAACAGAGAAGAGCTCTGAAAGAAGAAATCTGTGAGGATTCTTGATTGAACGAGAATCACAGAGAATGAAAACTGAATATTTTCTTGAATCAGATTTGTTTACAAATGCTATGGGATTTGTTAAGGAATAATGGCCTGACAAATTTTGGTTGTCTGCACATTGTGTTTGCAGAAGTTTAACGAGTGCCAAAACCGAATAGAGTTTCCACTAAGTGCAAAGAAATGGAAGAGACACAAAATGCTTCTAGTTCAGAGAATGAAGCTAAAGGAATGGATGTTCATTTTGGATTTGAAGGGTCGAACTCTAATGGGCATGATGAAAATCATTGAAAGATTGCAGAAAGATGCCCAAACTCACCAAGAAGATAACAGAAAGCTCATGAAAACTAAGGAACAACATGAAGAATTCAACTTAAAGTTGATGAAGAGTCTGAAGAGAATAGAAAAGAAGTTGGACAAGGAGAGAGACTCAATCAAAACAGGGAGTCACTAGACTTCTAAGGAAAGAAGATCAAGGAGTGTTGGTAAACACCATCATCACTCCCAAGGTCGCTCCAAGAGGAGGCACATAGTAGTTCAAGCCCATGTCCTACTAGAAAGCACAGGAGATCTAGAGTGGATGAACAGAAGGGTGAAATGAACAAGATTAATCCTATTACATTTGATGGAGAACATAAGAAGGAGGAAGATGCTAAAACATGGTTGGTTGGCATGAGGAAATATTTCGAACTGCAAAATTATTCCTCTCATGCAGAAGGAATAATTGTGATGTATCAACTGAAAGGAAAAGCATCCATGTGATGGGATCAACTTGTGCAGGTGCAACACATTAGAGAGAAAGATATCACTTGGAAAGAATTCAAGAGGTATTTCGAGAAGAAATACTTGACTAAAATATACTATGACAAAAAGATGAAAGAGTTATTTTAACTCAAACTGGGCAGCATGACCACTGATGAATACGAACGAATATTTTTGGAATTGCTGAAGTATGTCCCATTCATCAAAGATGAGACTGTTAAGATTCAAAGGTATCTGAGTGGAATACCACCTTCCATTGGGGAAAAGATTCAGTATGATGACCCTAAGACTATGGAAGAAATGATAAGAAGAGTGAAATGCTTATATGAACAACAAAGAGAGAAGCCTACCTTCCAGAAGGTTTGGGAAGACAAAAAGCAATTCCAGAAAGAGCGGAGGCAGAAGGGAAACAAACCCCCCTTTTTCAGAAACAGTCCTCAAGGACATCCATCGTTTAGAGAGTCGAGAATGGCTGACGTAGGGGATCAAAGGCCAAGGCAGACCCCCATTCAGTGTTGGGGTTGTCAGGGGAACCACAAGTACAAATATTGTCCCCACAAAAATGGCAAAGTGAGAGTTGTCCATAATGTTCAGCAAGCTGGAACAGTGGAGGACATGGGCAGTAGAATGCCAAGGATCTACACAACCCTGGACAATAAGCAACTAGAATATCAATCGCACATGATTGAGGTGGAAGGTATGATTAATAACCATCACATCACTATTTTAATTGATTTAGGGGCTAGCCATAGTTATATAGATCCTAGAGTGGTGGAAAGTTTGCAATTGTCGAGAAACAAACATGAAAATTCTTGGTTAGTGCAGCTAGCTACATGAACCAAGAGAAAATTCACTGAGTTAGTTAAGTCTTGTCCAATGGACATGAATGGATTGAGCACAAAGGCTGAATTGAATTTTCTTCCTTTAGGTTCTTATGACTGTCTAATTGGGATGGACTGGTTGGACCAACACCATGTCATCTTGGACTATCGTAACAAGGCATTCACTTCCCTGGAAGAGAAAGGAAATCAAAAAAAAAGTCCAAGGAATTCCTAGAGTTGTTGTTATCAGAGAAATCTCAAAAATGCAGCTGAAGAAGTGCTATAGGAAAGGCTGTCAGTTATTTGCAGCCCATGTGGAGGAAACACCTAAGGATAAGGTGTCAAGTATTGGAGATCATGCGGTACTAAAGGATTTTGAATATGTATTTCAAGAGGTACTCAGACTACCCCCGAAGAGAGATATTGACTTCTTTGTAAACTTGATGCCTGGAGTAGCTCCAGTGTCAAAAGCTCCTTACAGAATGAGTACGCCAGAGCTAAAAGAGCTGCAATTACAACTTGAGGATCTCCTGAGGAAGGGTTATATATGCCCAAGCATGTGACCTTGGGGTGCCCCAGTCCTATTCATGAAGAAGAAGGACGATATGTTGAGATTGTGTATCGATTTCAAACAATTGAACAAAGTAACTGTAAAGAACAAGTATCCTCTTCCGAGGATTGATGATCTCTTTGAACAGTTGAAGGATGCGAAGATATTTTCGAAGATATTTTCGAAGATAGATCTCAGGTCGGGATATCACCAGGTAAGGATAAAGGATGAAGACATCAACAATACCTCCTTTAGAACAAGGTATGGTCATTACGAGTTCACAGTGGTGCCATTTGGGTTATCAAATGCACCCGCTGTCTTTATGTGCCTAATGAATGGCATGTTCAGAGAATCTCTGGACAAGTTTGTCATAATATTTTTGGATGATATTCTAGTGTATTCCAAGTCATAGGAAGAGCATGAACAACATTTGAGGATGGTGTTGTGGGTGCTAAGAGAGCACCAATTGTATGCCAAGTTGAGCAAATGCTCATTTTATCAGGAGTAGATCCATTACTTGGGGCATATTATTTCGAAGGATGGGATAGTTGTGGATCCTAAAAAGATTGAGGCCATCAGAGAATGGTCAGATCCAAAGAACATGATGGAAGTCAGATCCTTTATGGGTCTAGCTGGTTATTACAGAAGTTTTATCGTAGGTTTCTTGAGGATAGCTCACCCTATCACTTCCTTGCAAAGGAAGGAGAATAAATTTCAGTGGACAAAAGATTGTGAGAGAAGCTTCCAACAATTGAAGAAACTATTAACCAATGCTCCAATCCTAAGGATTGCAGATCTGAATGAAGACTTTGTAGTGTGTACAGATGCATGCAAAGAAGGATTGGGAGGAGT
Source organism: Picea sitchensis (assembly GCA_010110895.2). Lineage (NCBI taxonomy): Eukaryota > Viridiplantae > Streptophyta > Pinopsida > Pinales > Pinaceae > Picea > Picea sitchensis. Next base: position 85,432 of record SNQJ01S0049051.1, on the reverse strand, counting down.
CCTCCGTCAGAATGGATTCGTAATTTGTTATGAATCCAGGAAGTTGAAAGAGCACGAAAGGAACTATGCATCTCATGATTTGGAGTTGGCAGCCATAGTACACGCTCTAAAGAAATGGAGGCATTACCTAATGGGAAGGAGGTTCAAACTGAGGACAGACCATAACGGTTTGAAGTACTTGTTTGATCAGCCAATCTTGAATGCTAGGCAAAGTAGGTGGTTGGAGTTTCTCTGTGAGTACAACTTTGATATCAATCATATAAAAGGGAAGGAGAATAAAGTGGTTGATGCACTCAGCAGGAGAGTACACGAATTACATGCTACAACCATTAACATTTATCAAATCGATATAAAGGGCAGAGTCTTGGAAGCTGCAAGCACGAACTTGCAGTACAAGAAATTGGTAGCAAAGCTACAACAAGGTAAGACACTACAAGGAGTGGAAGATTATAAGCTTGGAGATGATGACATACTCCTATACAAGAACATAATTTATATACATGATGTCCAGGATTTGAAACTTGCGATTTTGAAAGAAATGCACAACGTACCTTATGTTGGACACCCTGGGTACCAGAAAACTGTGGCAGCAGTTAAGAGACATTACTTTTGGCCAAGTATGAAGAAAGAGATTACAGAATACATCACTAGATGTATGGAGTGCCAGAAGGTTAAAGCTGAGCACATGCACCCAGCAGGGTTGCTCAACCTTTACTCATTCCTGAGTGGAAGTGGGAAGTGGTGACAATGGATTTCATCACAGGATTGCCCAGAACAAAATCTACCCAATTTATTCCATTAAAGACTACTCACAAGGCAACAGATGTTGCCGACGTCTTTATGAAGAAAGTGGCACGATTGCACGAAATTCCCAAGACAATTGTGTCTGACAAAGACCCGAAATTTACCTCAAATTTCTAGAAAGGGTTGTTCAAGGGGTTTAGAATGAATCTAAACTTCTGTACAACCTATCATCATGAGTCGGATGGACAGACAAAGAGGGTGAACAGAGTTATAGAAGACACGCTAAGGATGTATGTGATGGATAAACCATCAAAATGGGAAGACTACCTACATTTGGTAGAATTCACCTACAACAATGGGTATCAAGCATCACTGAAGATGAGCCCATTTGAAGCACTTTATGGCAGAAAGTGCAATACTCCAGTAATCTAGGGTAATCCAGTTTATAGGGTAGTAGTTGGGCTAGATTTACTCAAGGAAATGGAAGATTAAATGCTAAAAATTAAGCAGAATTTGAAAGCTGCCCAAGATAGGCATAAAAGTTATGTTGATAAGAACAGAACCCACATAGAGTTTAAAGTGGGTGACCATGTTTTCCTGAAAGTAAAAGGCAATAGAAGTTCCCTGAAGCTAGGAAGCTGCTCCAAGTTGGAAGCCAGATTTTGTGGGCCATTTGAAATCCTAGAAAGGATTGGGCCAATTGCATATATGCTTGCATTACCTACATCCATGACTATACATAATGTATTTCATATTTCATTGCTTAAGAAATATATACCTGATGCTAATCATGTTATCAATTGGAATGTGATTCAAGTGGAGCAAGAAGGTGTCTTGCAAGTGCATCATGTACGCATATTGGACCGGAAAAGAAAGCAACTCCGGAATCGAGCCATAAGGCCTGTAAAGGTCCAGTGGACCTGGTATGATCCTGAGGACACGACATGGGAGCATGAGGATGCTATGCGGGCAGAGTACCCACATCTTTTTGAATATTTTGAAAATCTTGATGATGTTGTGTAAAGAGTTGCACTGAGGACAATGCAAAAATAAGGGGAGGGGATTGTAATATCCCCCGATAGTGCCCCAATTATATTATGAATTGTAATAATGTTTTGTAGGCTGGTGAGCCGAGTATTGATAAGCTAGTGGGATTATGTGTTTATTAGATCGGAGAGCCTAAGTGTTAAGGCCAAGAGCCTGATTTTGTATATGTAATTATGCAGAACATTAATAAAGATTAAACATCGCTACATGTAGACCGACCACGAAGAAAGAGTGATGGGGGAATAAGCTTCCACAAGGTGGGTAAGGGAAAGGGGGTTGAAAGGTTGGAAAGAGGGGGGCTAAGCTTAGGGGCTTAAGTCTTTAGGAATAATAATTTATTATTATTCCAAAGTGGTGTGAATGGTATGTTTTTTTATCCTAAGTCCTAGGAGAGGCAACACATACAGCTTCAACGTGTGCGGAAAGGGAACGCGTACTTGATGGAGTGCATGCAGCATCATGGGCGATATGTGTCGACCCAGACACATGCAATTTAACCCAAGAATTGAGCCATGATGGGGGTTCATCCTCCATTCTTCCATGGACCGTCTGAACCATGTCACCTCTGCATCTAATCTCTGCGTTGATTCCTGGTCGCGCAACTCTGAAACCAGAAAACCGTAATGTTTTCCTGAGAAGCTGATGTATCCACTGTCTGAACCACTTGGGTCTGTGTTCGACCTCTGCATTGATTAAGTCGTGTCACAAACCCGTTGATTGAGTCATGTAACAAACCCGTGGATTGAGCCGTGTCACCTGTGTATCCTGCGAGCCAGCCTATCCTCCCTTGCAGAGCCGAGTCTGTATCTGAAATGTCTTTGGGTTGCTTCCTTCTATTTTTCCTGAGTGGAATTGTGTTACTGTTATACTCACCTTGCGGGAATTGGGTTGAAACTGGTTGAAGAGGCAGGTTGTTAGGCCCATGGTTGAAGAGGCAGGTTGTCAGACCTATGAGCAACTCTCTCCAGGTGAGAGAGTCTTCTAGGAAGTGTTTTTCTCCCAGAGAGAGTCCAACACTAGCTACAAATCTCTAAGAATTCTTGATCTGGCATGTTGCCAAGACCCAAAGAGGGAGGTGAATCACCGATGGACTGTGCTTGTGAAGGTGTATACTCCTGGGTGGAACATGCATGTGGGGAATGAGATTCCGTGAGTAGTGGGCGTAAGAAGGCTCCTGGAGAGAATCCTTCTGGTTGCTCTGTGCAGTTTTCCTGTAACCTCAACCTAGTCTAGGATTCCCTTGCCCTAGGTGGAGCTTAGTCCCAGCTCAGGGGTGACCCACTGTTGACCGTGATGAGCAGCGTGGTCTAAAGCTGGGAGGTTCATGGAAGGTCTACACGTAGTTGGTGGAGTTACTATAGTTTCAAAGATAAGTATCATTATGTGTTTAATTTCAATTAAAATGCATGTCTGTGATGCTTGCAATATTATCATGTATTCCGTTGTAGTTATGAATTACTGTTAGTTCCATTATTTATGTATATTAGCAGTAATCATGTGATTACTCTGTATTGTTTAATTAAATGTGTTAATTTTATTTAATGCATGTTATATATATAAGAATGAGAATGTTCTGTGTGGTAGCATTGCTCGACAGTGGGGTTGATGGCCGGGGATGTTATAAATTGGTATCAAAGATTTAAAGGCTAAGTTAAGGTTGTGTTGGTAGCATTTCCTGACCTGTTGGTGGCTGGGGATGTTACAATTTTCTTCTCAAGTGACCCCCAATAATACATACAATCTCTACACTAAGACCAACAAATTAGGGTGAGTAACACTGCTGGCCCTAATGCGACCTCGTGATTTACCCTTGTGTTAGAAGGGCTTGCCAGGACAAAATGTAGCAAGTGGATTTAACTCTCCCTATCATAAGATACTACTGTGTGTTTTGATGCTTTGGAGAGTATTCCTCACAACCTATTCCAAAGCGCTATCCCTAGCTAATGTTGGTGTATAAGAGTTCTAGAAAATAAAAGTTACTAGATAGATTTTAAAATTACGTTGAATTTTAATGGCTGTTGCTTAACTAAAAAATGAAGCAGAGATGAAGTTGATGAAGTGTTTGACGTTGACTCAACAATATGCAAAGAGAGATGAGATGCAATATTTTCGTTCGATGAACTGTAGTTACATAAGGGAGAAGGTTTTGTTTTTCCAAAATACAACAAGTTGAAAAACACAATTTCTTCAATCTTTGAATGATCTTGATGCCAAACAATCAAAGCTATCAAATTTTCCAATTTTCTCTTTTTAAACAAATACTTGAATGAAAAAATTTCTTGTAAACACCACGAATAGAAAAACAAACTTCAATTCTTTTCTTTTCAAATAAAACAAAGATCTAAATAAAAAAGAAAAAGTTGGCCAAGAAGATGAATGCACTCACAACACAATTTCCCAAACTTTAACTCATAATGAAACAAAAAATGTAAAAGTAAGAAAACTTGTTTGTCTAATGCAATAAAAAATAGTTTTCAAATCAACAACAATACAAAACTCAAAAATAGATAAATAACAACTTATCTAGCAAGCACTCAAGGATGAAAACTTGAGATTATACCCTTGCAGGAAGAAGTGAAAGATAAAACTATGAAGCTTATGAAAAATACTCTCAATACTTGAGAAACGATCAAATTCAGCTAAAGGATGTAAACCAAGTTGTGAATAATCACTCAACAGGACCAAAAATTCATCCCAATAAATGATAACAAATATGGGCAAAGAGGAAAAATTGACTATCACTCAAAAAAAATTCTACAGGAATCATCGCAGGCAGCAAAAGAACACAATGTGATGATCAAGGATCATCGCAGGTAGTGATAATTACACAGTGCGACATTGTTACACTGGTTTCCACAAGCATGGTGCGACGATGACTGAAAATAAGAGAAAAATGAATACAGTACATGATTTCCAAATGAATTTTCAAGACCAAAGAGTCAACATGGATCACCCAATGACTCAGAGAATGAAAAACAACCAAAAGCAAGTGAGCCAAAAAAAAAAAAACAAGTGAAATCCAAAAGAGGATGTTCCCCAGTATGGTTGCGAATTTTGTTATCGGACAAATCAGTAAGTGCGAACACAAACTGATCTCCCTAACTTCAACAAGAAATTAGAACAAAACAGAGCAGAATACAAGCTTCTCCTTGGATTTCATTGTGATATAAATTAGTTCGATAAGGGATAAATGATGTATTGTTTAAACGTCGTTTGATCCTCGCTCGTGTCGTCCTTGCTCCATCCTTAGAATTGTGGGATATTGGACCTATTTAAGAGACACAAACCAACAAAGAAAGAGAGCAACGATATATATATATATATTCCAATGAAATCTATGTATAAGATCAAGGAATTATACAATAAAAATGAAGACACTTTTATAGGGAATGAATGTATTGTTGCATTATATTGATGAAAGTGGAGAATACAAACTATGCCTTGATGTTGCAAGGTCCCTTCCAATGGCCCTTTGCCTCAACAAACACACCTTTGATCTAGTGATTTTAATGAAGAGTATTCACAACTTGACTTGGAAAGCTAACAAAGCTATCTCAAGTGTAATCTTTAGCATAATTCTTCATGCATAAGCCAACCTAGCCTTTCCCATGAGAGATCCCTCTTTTTATAAGGTGAAAGAGGGATGGATGAGGAGATTAGGATGATCCCACTAAATCATAGAAGCGATTAAGAACCAAATCTATCGGAGCCCACCTCATCTTCTAGAAGATCCCATTCTAGAAATTTCGAGAATTTCACCTGTTTCCCTTGTTTGAGCATCATCGCACCCTAAGCACAAGCATCCTACGATGACGTCGCAACCCATTTTGGTGCAACATGCAGTGATCAAGCATTGTCGCACCCCAATCATTTAGCAGGTTGTGACAATCTCCTTTGATAGGGTTTTTAAGAAAAGGAAGATGATTCAATTTCTCAGGGAGAAAGTTTCATTTCTTCAGTAGTTTTAGGGAACAAAGAAGAAAGCAGTACACATATCATCTACAATCAAGGGGTGACAAAAATAATGTGTAACAATTGTTGCTACAACCATTTTTCTTAATACAAATTATCCACCAGTTCTTGTAAAAAAAAGTAGGAGGGAGAATGAAGGTATTCCTTTAGTGACATGGAAAAAAGTGGTAAACCTTAAGGAAGTTGGAGGATAGGGCTTAAAAAACATTCATTTTTTTAGCGAAGTCCCAGCTACCAAAAGTATTTGGAGGTTAGTCTACAATGATGGGATATGGGGTAAGGTTATAAAGTCTAAATATTTGAGAAGGTTGTTCTTTGAAGAATGGTTTATGCAAGATAGGAAGTATTCTCAAGGAGGTTCTATTGTATGGAAATCCTTGGTAAGGGATTTCCATCTTATTAGAAAATGTGTAGCTTGGAATATTGGAAGAGGTAACAAGGTGAGAATAGAATAGGGAAAGATCCATGGATTGGGTGTAAAGGAAATTTTATACTTTAGGAAGCCTTGTTAAATAATCTTCATTTCAAAGGGATTTATTCTTTGGAGAATGCAACAATGAATGATGGAAGGAATGTGTGGACCCAAGGCTGAAAGATGAAAAAGGACATAAATTTATAGGGTGAAAAAGTTGAGGTATGGAAACTCTTTATAAAATATTTAGTTGCAAGTGCAATAAAAATTTATGATAAAGAATACCTGATAAAATGGTCTAAAAATCCTAGGTCTGGTGAGTATACAATGAAATTGGGGTATTCATCAATGATGGAAGGAGGTCAAACTAGAGAAAGAGTTCAGTGGTGGAAAGTAGTATGGAAGCTAGCCTTCCTTCAAAAGCTATTTTTTTCTCTGGTTAACATTAGATAACAATATTTTGACATGGGAAAATTGTAAAAAAAGGAACATGCATAGCCCTAGGAGATGCATTCTATGTGAGGGTGGCTTGGAAACTATGAATCACTTATTTGTTTCCTGTGCCTTTTCTAGAATAGGCTAGTCCAAAATCCTCCATATTTGTTTAGTGGTAAAAAAAAATGGGAGTAGAGATAATCGATAAAGTGATATCATTATTGGATTATAGACATACTACAAAAATCATTTAGGGATTTACCATGTTATGTGGTCCGAGGACATCTGACTCCTACTTGGGGACATGTGCTCGTCGTAGAGTGCATGAGAACCACAACATCTCTTGGTAGACCCATGCCTGCAAGGAAACATCAAACTGTCAAGTGTAGGATGGCCTACTAATCCTTGTTCTCATATGATCATAATCAAAACCAACTAAGCTAGAAAAATAATTTGTTTACATTTTTTCAAAAATTTCTAAGTTAAGAATGAAATCAATATGCAACTAGAGTAAAATGAAAATGAAATGCATCTAAACTAATATGAGCAGTCAAGATGAAAATGCAGAGAATCAAAATAAATTACCTACTTACCTGGGGCATGGGACCTGAAGACGTTATATGACCTGGATGTGAGGAGATCCATCTACTGCTAGTGGCATCTTCCTCCCATCTAATGCTGTCAAATAATACCTTTCTTTGTCAAATTTCTTCCTCATAATGTAAGGGCCAAGCCATAAATTGTTGTATTTTTTATCATATCTAGGCTTGCCCTTTCTTTTGTCCCACATGAGCATAGGATTTCCTTCATTGAAATCGATGCAAGGTGTATTATCATCGTATGGAGGCTCTGTGTGGACTGTCTCTTTGACGATTTATTCATGTTTCTCATCTTCTTCTTGCATAATATGAATAGAACCTAGCTCCTTCCCATGGTATTTTGCAATCTTTTTCTTATCTGTCCATGGGAGAAGCATCTCTATGGACTCTTCCTACATGAAGTGTAACTCAGATGAATCATACTCAATAAATTGTGGAGGCATATCATGGTAGTGATCACTGACATAATTAGGGCCCCTAAAATCCATCGAATGGGTATATTTATTTTCCATGTTATGTAAGATCTCATACGTGCCATTTCCCATGGGAATATATGCATGTGTAAGGTTCATGATAAGGAAACCTACAAGGGATGAGGACTAGGTCATCCACAAGAGCATCCCCTAGGCATCCGAAACATCGATCACCAAAATGTCCATGAGGACACTAATACGTGGAAAATCTATCAAAAATACCTCAACATCTTCACACACCCCCAAGCCCTCAACTCTTCTTGAATCAATACCAAAAACATTTCCATAAGGCCGAGTTGTATTCAAACCAAGTTGTTTCATCACCTTCAATGACATGACATTTGTTGAGGCCCCTGAATCAAGCATGCAATTGTTCAAGCAGAGGCCATTCATGCCTAATGAAATATATAAAGGAGGGTTATCATCCTTTGGCCGATCGAGATACATAGTGTTCAAAATTATGTGAGGATCCTCCTTCTCAGTTGACACCTGTAATATTTTCAAAATTTTCCTTTTCACAGAAGGGATCTTACACATCTCTGTCACTAGGACCATCATATTCAGTTTTCTAAACATTCTTGCAACATCTATATTCAACTGAATGTCATCTGTAGGAGTTGGCTTAGTAATAAACTCACATAATGGCTTTGGAGGTGTTGGAGACACCTTTTCTACTAATGGAAGAGGATTATCCAACTGCGACGAAGGAGCTGAAGCATTTTTTCTTTTGTAGGTTAGAATTTCCCACCTCCTTAATTCCTTCTTCTGATCATCTATCAATTTATTCAAGGCCTAGAGTCTACCCTCTCTTTCTCCTATTCTTCTGGATTCATTGATATGTTCTTGGGTAAGCTGTTCATTGTCGAAAATGTAAATCATGAAGTTTATATCTTCAGGATAATCTTCCTCTTGTTGGGGGCACTCATCTTCTCTGTGGGGTACTTGGCATGGGAGACATCAAGCTTATACATCAACTGTCCCAACAAGTTTCAAAGTATCTAGGGCCTTTGCCTCTTATTGAGGTCTTGGTTTCCAACCAGTGGCATCTCTCTACTATCTGGAAAACTGAGGTCTAGGAGTAGATTGATTTCTTTCCATTGTAGTCATACAATTGATAAGTTGATTCTACACCTGAACAAACTGAGTAATCATTTGGTATATCTTCTGAGTCAGGAGAGAAATTGGATCATGAACATTGTTGTTGGAAACCTTTGTCCTTGCTTCTATCTTGGTACGAGGGTATTGAAAAGATTCTATTTTTTAATCAAGGAGATTCTCTTCAATGTCATTATTGAAATATTTAGCCTCTGCCAATGATGTGGGATTTTTATCTTTGAGAATGTATCAAAACTACCCTTCAAAAGCATTCATGTAAAGGAGACGAACTGATGATACTGTAGGACGATAATCTGTTGGAATTTTGTTTTACAACCTGTCAAATCTGGAAACAAATTTCTTTAATATTTCATTCTCCTTTTTTTTTATTTGATTGAACTAAGTCCCAAGTGTCCCACCATATGCCTTTTTCGACCATCTTCTCTTGAATAAGTTGGAAAAAGCATCATAGGACATGATATGATTATCAGAGACTTCTTTGAAACAATCAAGGTCTTATTCAGTCAATGATGAAGCAAATAACCTCATGGCGACATCTTCATGATCAAGACCCACATTGTCCATGTCTCAACCCATGACATAAATGTGGTCTTCAACAGTTATCGCATTGTTTCCTGGGAACTTTGGCAACCACTTGTTGACTTATGGTGGAATTTTGTTAGGGTAACCTTGGATATTGGCCATGTTAATGGGTTTTTATAGGTCCCTTGCCCAAGAGAGAGCCATTGGAATAGGAGGAACGGTATTATGAAAAAGAGTTTTAGCAATGAGAGACTTGATAGGAGGATTTCTATGGTAAACCTTGGAAGGATTGAACCTCCTAGGGGGAAAATGTTTGGGGAAAGAAGGATTCTGGGAAGGTTGAGTCGCCGGATGAGTTTCAAGATGAGATCATCAAGGAAAAGGTAAAGGGAATGTCCCTTAGGTGGAGTCACAAGGAAATATAAGGGAAAAGATTTGGGATATCTTACCAAAGTGTCATTAGGGTACGAAGAAGATTCAAAATCTTACCCGACAACGATGCCAAAATGTTATAGCGCAAGTTGTAGGTTGGGCAAAGATCGACCCAACCACAAAAGAAAGTGCTAAAACTTTGGAATCGTACACCCAATGTCACCTCGATGTAGGTCATGTTGGTTGTGGAGATTAATTATCTTCCTGATTCAGAGATCTTTGTTTTCAACCATGTTTAAACTGCATGAAGACTTTACACCACAGAAGAATGTACACTCCTCCACATGGGGGAGTGTAAAGGGAAGTTACCCTCTCCGCGACATCCGAGGGAAAGCGGGCCCTCGACAGGGTTCGACGGACATCGTTCCCCGATGGGGGTTCGGAAGCGAAGCCCCCAAAGGAAAAATTGCCTCGTAAATGTATTTTTTAATTAAATAGGAAATAGCTTAAGCTTAATCCACTAACCCCGGTGTATGATTAAATGATAGTTAGAATTTTTGTATGCTGAAATAGAATAGTTAGAAGTTAAAACAGAGTATTGAGTTACTGCTTTCTTTGGCAAGGTTTCGATGGATGATTAGTTGTTAGCTTTGAATTTAGTTCTCAATTTTCTTATCTAGTTTGCTCAATTAGTTTGCTTATTAAATCTCTTGTCATATGCTGAAATAGAAATAGGATTTTGAGTTATGTTGTTATGAGTATTTCAATTTGCAATTTAAATTGTTAAGAATAGGATTAGTTTAATTTATTTCATGCAATTTCCATTCTAGATCTAGATTGCAATTTTAATTTGAAGTTTGCTTTTGAGTTTAGTTTTTAGTTATGAATCTCTAGTAGTATGAATTTGCTTACATTAGCATTGGAGTACATTTGAATTCAGTAGAATAGTGTTTCCTTTATTGATTGATGATTAATGCATGAATTGAAGAATCACATGGATTTTCAGAGTAGTTGATATTTCTTCTATAATGGCTAAGTTCTCACTAGACTGTTTGATTCATACCTTTCACTTTGCTATAGAAGTTAATATTGAGTTTATCCATCTTTAGTTATCGTTAATTGTTAAATGTCATCGTGATATCATAACACACCGAAGACATAATCATCAACATTATATTTAAAGTTTTCTTGTTATTATAGATTAAAGGGTAGTTGTTGATTAACTTTGAATATTGTCATGATGCTTTTAATTCACTAGATTAAGATTTCCTTTTGTAGATTAGAGGTAATTATGAAGTTTATCTTAAGAATAGAGTTCACTTGCTTAATAATTGATTAGTTATTTGTTGAGTAGTTTTTATTTTGAGTTTACTGGCTGCATAAGTTTTAATAGGGTAGTTGCTTGCTTGTTTCCTTGTTTTAATAGGGTAGTTGCTTGCTTGTTTGTTTGCTTACTTGTTGCTTCTCATTGAATTTGAATAGGTTAATTAAATTAATTTTTTGTTGTTATTGTTCATTAAATAGATTAAATAGATAGTTTGTTTTTTCTCATTGTAATGATTAAGTTAACTTGCTTAAAGTAGGGTTTTCATTTGCTTTCTTAGGACAATCCATCGATCCATTGTTCAAAAGTTACTTAGGGTAAATAGTTTAATTTCCTTGATAGGGTTTGATCATTGATAGTCTTTGCTTAAGTAGATTAGCCCTTAGATAGACCATTTCCTTAGTTAGACTATACTACCTCCAGCCTTTCTGCCTTGGCACATATAGTGCTACAACTCTAAGTTTACTTACCCCGGGTTGACAATTTAATTAAGGATTTTTAGTGCATATAGAACACCAATCAATCGTGGAAGAGCTGGTTATTCGGGTAGTTCCAGTAGAACTCATAAACACCACTCACCTCCTTACTCAGAAATAAAGTTTTATGCATCAAAAGATTCCATAAGCAGTCCAGGGGTGTCTCCTGTTAGGCACCAGAGAAGGAGACAGGAAGTGGACAATTTGCAATGAGAGTTGAGGAAGCTTAAGTCTCCCTCCTTTGATGGTGAAAAAGAAAAGGAAGATGATGCCTAAGCATGGCTGCTTGGACTCAGGAGATATTTTCAATTGCATAACTATTCATCAAATCTAGAAGCTCGAATTGCCACCTACCATTTACACGGGAAAGCTGCAATGTGGTGGGATCAATTGAATCAAGTTGAACATATTAATGAGAATAGGATCACTTGGAAGAAGTTCAAGAAGTACTTCCAGAAGGAGTGCCTCTTAGAGCATTTCTATGACAAGAAATTGCAGAAGTTCTTTGAACTCATGCTAGGAAGCATGACTATGGCAGAATATGAGAAGAAGTTCTTGGGATTATTAAAGTATGCCAGGTTCATTGATGATGAGAAGGTGAAAATACAGAGATTTCTAAGTGGACTGCTAGCCTTTTATAAAGAAAAATTCAGGTATGATGAGCCCAAGACCTTGAATGAGGCCATCAGGAAAAAGAAATACCTATATGAGCAAGGCCACGGAAGAGAAACCCTGCAAAAATCTTGGAAGGATAAGAAGAAGGAAAAGTACGATCAGAGGAGGAAAGGATTCAAACCTCCCTTCAATAGGAATGAGCCTAATAGAAATCATCAAGATTAGTATGCTAAGGGTGAATCCAAGAAAGAAGACTCCTTGGGAAAAAGGGGAAGACCACCTATCCAATGTTGGGGATGCAAAGAAGATCACATGTACAAGGATTTCCCACACATAAAGGGTAGAGTGAAGACTCTGCACAACGTCCAAGAGGCTACAACAGTCGAAGATATGGGAAGAATATATGCAGCTTTAGATGATTGACAAGCGGAATACCAGTCCAATATGATCGAGGTGGAAGGTAAGATCATAAACTAACCTGTCACCATTTTAATTGATACGAGAGCAGGTCATTGTTACATTGATCCTAAAATAGTGGATAAATTACATTTGGAGAAAAGTAGGCTTGGAAAATCAAGTTTGGTTCAGTTAGCGACTGGAACCAAAAGGAGAATCCATGATATGGTCAGAAGTTGTTCCATAAGTCTTAATGGTGTGAATACTAGTGTTGATCTGAATATCATACCCTTGGGGTCTTATGATATTCTAATTGGAATGGATTGGTTGGACAAGCATCATGACGTCCTAGATTGTCATAGCAAGACATTTACATGTCTTGATGAAGATGGAAAACAAAGCACTGTGAAAGGAGTTCCAAGACCCATCTCTATAAGGGAGATTTTAGCCTTACAGCTGAAGGGATGTTTTAGAAAATGATGTCAATTGTATGCAGCTCATGTGGAGGAGCCATAAAAGACAAAGAGGCCAAGCCTTGAATATTTCTCGATACTACAAGAATTTGAGGATGTCTTCCAAGAAATACCAGGGTTGCCACCAAAAAGGGAGATAGACTTCTCTATTGATTTAGTGCCAGAAGCTCCCCCGGTGTCAAAAAAACCTTACAGAATGAGCACACCAGAGTTAAAAGAATTACAAATGTAGTTGGAGGAATTGTTGAAGAAAGGGTACATACGTCCAAGGGTTTCACCTTGGGGAGCACCAATACTCTTTGTCAAAAAGAAGGATGGAACCTTGAGGCTGTGTATTGACTTTCGACAACTGAACAAGTATATTATAAAGAACAAGTATCCTCTACCCAGAATTGATGACCTTTTTGATCAACTAAAAGGAGAAAATATATTTTCGAAGATTGACCTGAGGTCAGGATACCATCAGGTAAGGATCAAGGAAGAAGACATTCATAAGACAACCTTTAGAACCAGGTATGGGCATTATGAATTTGTAGTGGTGCAATTTGGACTGACCAATGCACCAATTGCCTTTATGTGCTTAATGAATGACATATTCAGAAATTATTTGGATAAGTTTGTCATAGTATTCTTGGATTACATACTTGTCTATTCCAAGTCTGAAGAGGAGAATGAACATCACTTAAGATTGGTATTGCAAGTGTTGAGAGAACATCAGTTGTATGCCAAGCTAAGTAAGTGCTCTTTTTATCAAAAGCAGATCCATTACTTGGGACACATTATTTCAAAGCAGGGCATAACAGTAAATCCAAATAATATTGAAGCCATTAGAGGATGTCCAACACCCAAAAATGTGTCATAAGTCAGATATTTTATGGGATTAGCTGGTTACTGGAGAAGGTTCATAGTAGGTTTCTCTAAGATTGCTCATCCCATCACTTCTTTGCAAAATAAGGGAACTAAATTTGAATGGACACCTAAGTGTGAGGAGATTTTTAATCTGTTGAAGGAATTACTTACTAGTGCACCTGTTGTAAATATTGCTGACCCAAATGAAAGTTTTGTGGTATGTACAAATGCATGTAAGGAAGAAATTGGGGGAGTCCTCACACAAAATGGACATGTCATTGGTTATGAGTCCAGAAAGCTTAAGGAACATGAGAAGAACTATGCCACACATGACTTGGAGCTTGCTACCATTGTCAACACCTTGAATATGTGGAGGCATTACCTCACGGGAAAGAGATTTGAATTAAGAACATACCACATTGGCCTGAAGAATATTTTTGAACAACCAACCTTGAATGCCAGGAAAACAAGATGGATAGAATTTTAAGTGAATATGACCTATGTTGGGTATGTGTTATATTCTTTGCATGTGTCTGTGTGGGCGCGTCAGATTCGACAACTGCGTTTGACGATCCCTCTAGTAGTTTTTGTTATTTTTAGCGGATTTTTCTATTTTTAGCGGTTTTCTAAATTAATCTTGGATTAAGGGATTAGGGTTTTGGTATCTACGGAATACCTAAAAACATTGTATATATTGTATGGTGAATGGTGAAATTTGATATAATGAATATAAGAAAGGTTTTCCCTGGTTGAGGGTTTTCGGTATAAATCTCTGTGTACTATGTGTATGATCCATTGATTAAATTATGTTTTGATTAAGAATCTATATGCATTGCTTTACTTCACAGGTTTAAAACTTACATGTGGTATCCGATCTTGTTTTTGGCTTTAGAGGGATGCTTTTGTTGTTGAGGTTTTGGCTCATTCTTGATAGATCAAGTTTATCTTGGGTCTATGATAAACCTAGGTTTAGTGGGAGCTTTTGCAATGGTTATTCAAGTGTATAAAAAGGAATGGTGAGCTCTTCTAGAATCGATATAGAGAAGTTGAACGGTAAAAAATTTGAGCTATGGAAGCTCAAGATGGAGGAACTTCTTGTAGACAAAGAACAATGGATCGTTGTGGATCCTAGTACACAACCTATTGGTATGCATCCTACTAGCATACAGATGACTGGTACACAACCTACTAGTACACCACCTACTGGTATGTCAAAGGAAGATTGGGAGAAGTTGGACAGAAGAGCAAGGAGTACTATTCGACTCTGCCTGGCAGATTTAGTGTTATTGAATGTATCGAGAGAATCTACAGCCAAGG